>LSSN01001757.1:0-25533 GCA_001970855.1 Smittium culicis
TGCAAATTTGATTTCTTTTGTTTTAACTATGTGTTTACTATTTTCATCTTTAAATTTTAGAAATAAAATTTTTCTTTTATTGTCGATTTCAAAGCAGGATTGAATCTCTCCAATTTGGCCGAGAATCTCCTCGATGATGGTATCGATGTCTGCCTTAAACTCACTAAGTCTACATCCTAATTTAAATGGTGTGCCACCCATACAAATTATCTTTTTGGCTTTTGGTTTAATACCGGAGACCATCTCCATGATAGATATAGGTTTATATGTATTTGTGTTTTTATATAAAATTTTTTTATACCCTGAGGCGATGCCCTCTGGGGGCTTCAGGTTAGTTGATGCCACTTTTGCCCAGCTACGGGTGTCGAGTGATTGGGTACTAGTAGTGCTAGTTTCCATTACGCCTTGTATTCGAGAGCGAATTCAATTACTATGGTAAAGTTTATAACTATTGACTTGTAATTCTTTAAAAATAAATTATCGAATCTTATTGGCTGTTCAAATTGTTATTCTTCGAAGTAGAAGAGAGAGAGCCAATGCAGGTTTTTAGGATAAACTTTTTTCTTTGTTTCTTTCTTCTTTTTTTTTAGTTGCCTAGCTTTTGTCTATTACTGTGCCAGTAAATCGCAATGAATACAAACCACAATATCTGCTACTTGAAAGCAAACCACAATTGCCGCCATTTGAGTGAATTTGCCGTATGATTTGCTGGATCTGCCAATAATATACTGCACAATTCGAAATTGGACAATCGGAGGTTACTATTCGCTGTCGCTGTTGTCAATTTGGGTTAATTAACGAAAGTTGTTCATTAATTGTGAAGAATAGATTTCTTGGCTTGATCAATTGGCCAGCTTTTGAGATCCCAGCTAATTAGAAAAGGCGTATCAGCTGCCAGCGTTCTTTAAAAGCTTTTGGTTTATGGCATTTTAATTCGTCCTTTCCCATCCAAACCTTTAAAATATATATTCATTAATTCGTTTACTAATTAAAGGAATCAGTATTATTTGTTTCTACTCCACAGCAACCCAATAATTGAATGAGTTAAGAGATTTAACTAATATTTTTGAGAGTGCTTGACTAGATTTGGGAGACCAATAGCAGATTACAACCATTGGGCTGGGCTATACCCATTCCATTAAAAAGCAAATTTACATTACTGCAAATAGCGGTCCATAAAAATTGGCGCTGCGTTCATAAGTAAATAAATCCAAATCCGCTGAATTTTAAGAACTGCATAACTTTTTAATGCATTTTTTATCAAGCAATCTGTAAGCGAAATAATAAAACCTTAGATTTGATTTTCCAACTCTTTACGTCATGATTGCTACTTAATTTTCATTTTAATTTACTAAAACCTAACCATATTTTAATCATCACAAATAATAAACTTTTAATTACATTTGTTAGCTTGCTTATTCTCAGCTATGAGAAAATTTAGCCAAAGACCTTTTACTTATAAGACGCAGTTTTAAGCGTTTGGAATTTAGCTGATTTGTATAGACTTTATACCAAATCTCATTTCAAATACTTTCGTTTTGGGCTTCAATTGACGCAGAATAAAATATACTTATTCAATACGCTTTGTTTCGTCTGCTAACAGCAAATTCAACTATATTTGGCTGAATCTTAAGCCAATAATCAGGCATTTATAGCAAGATGGCAGATAGTTATATTATTATAATTGGCTTCCTGGCTTACTCTTCATCCTTATTTTTTTTCCAGCTTTGTAGTAAAGAAATTTAGTTAGTTTTCAAAGTATATAGCCTTTCCTATCACAAATCCTTTCCCTTCGCTTCATTATTATTCATCGTTCCTTCTTTTTTTTCGTACTTTGTCTATCGTTTCATTTTTCCTTTCTTTGTACTTCATCTATGGTTTAATTATTCGTTTCTTACTACTTTCATAACTCCAAAGATTCCCCTCTCTCTACCCAAGAATACAAAATCTCATATTTTAGCACCGATTTCTTCTATTTAAAAGCGACTACTTGTATCTAATAAAAGTAAAAAACATGCTGTATTCGATTATATTATTCGTGTCTGTAATTTCTATTCTTCGATTGTTTTTCATTGTTCCTGCTCTGACTGTAATACTGGAAAATCTTTTCAATTATGATATTATTCCCAAAAAAACGACCAAAGCCGCTAAAAAAAAAGCTCTTATAGTTCTTGGTTCAGGTACCCCACCATTAAATATCCCACACCCCCTAATATGCATTTCTAATAGATAATATAAATTTTATGTTTGCTTTACATTACTGCTTTAATCTTGCGTTATTTAATTTTTTTTGTAAATCAATAAAAGGCGGTCATACAACTGAAATGCTTTTTATCTCTAAGGAATTGACTGAATGTTTCTCCAAAATTGATTTCGTATACACTCAAGATGATTTTCTCAGTAGGCAACATGCTCTAAACTCAATTTCTAAAAACCAAAAGGTCTTGAACATTCACTTCCCACTCACGATATTACTAGATTTTGCCTATATAATGCAACTTTCGCTTTTGAATATTCTTTCAGCTTTATATACTTCTGCTGCTTTTATATAGGAAACCGCTGACTTTCACTGTGTCCCAAGACCAAGAAAAGTTGGGCAGTCTTATATCTCTTCCATTTTCACAACACTGCACACTCTCTTGTACTGCGTGAAGCTTATATTCTCCCAACGCCCTGATATAGTACACTCAAAGACTAAATTATCTTTTATCCCATAAACTATTCATCCACACTCTAAACTTCTTTTTTTATATATATATTATTTCAGATTTTATGCAACGGGCCAGCCATCTGCATTCCAATAATATTTGCCTCGTATATCCCAAGAGTAAGCCTGTTCTGTTTATTCTTTTTTTTTTTATTTGGTGCTGCTTAAATTCTTTTTTATTTTAACATTATTTATGCTTTGTAGTATTTTGGAATTCGTTGTACTCGAATTGTGTACATTGAATCATTAGCAAGAGTAAAATCACTCTCTCTTTCTGGGA
The DNA here is from genome assembly GCA_001970855.1 of Smittium culicis. Lineage (NCBI taxonomy): Eukaryota > Fungi > Kickxellomycota > Harpellomycetes > Harpellales > Legeriomycetaceae > Smittium > Smittium culicis. Next base: position 2,988 of record LSSN01001757.1, read on the forward strand.
AAATAGCATATTATCTGGCAGACTTATTTGTTGTACAATGGAACTATTTGTTATTGAAATACCCCAGATCCCAATATATCAACTGTATACTTTAACAACCCAATAAATATAAAATAGACAGAACAGATTAAATTGATAATGAATGCTATTATTTAGTTTTACATCCAAAAAGGCAAACATAATTTTATTCAAAGAGAATAAAAATCAAAAATAATTGAACAAATTAAAACGTATTCAGAAAAAGGCTAAAAGAAAAGTCGTTTTTTTAAAAATTCTTTTATAAAATGGAAAATTTTATTAATTTATTTACTTTTTTTGGTATATAAGCAACAACAATTGGAGATGAGTTTATATTAAGCTGCGGCGCCTGTTAGCAATTTCTCTCAATACGTCGCTGGGCATTGGGCGTTCGCCATTTAATGGCACATATGTTACTTTGGTCACATCTTCGGGCATAGTGTCTTTATCGCCATCCGCCCAGATGTTTTGGTACTCCATGTATTTTGGCTTTGGGATATACGTTCCACTCGCTAGTGCATAACGGCGCTTTTCTTTCTTACCAGTCTCTGGATCAACAAACGGAACTAATTTGACTTTAGTTGGTCGCCTATATAAAAAATAATTAGGAAAGTGATTAGTATTCAGAAGATATCTTTTTAACTATATATTTTTTATGAGCTAGTATTAATACTTTAATTCTTTATGCAATATATATCACTTTAAAAGATATTTTAAAGCAAAGTGTAAATATGTATATGTAATATTGGAAATATCTAAATATAAATTTAATTTACCCATCTGATGGATCCACTAGCGCAACATTAGTGACATGAACTGGCATCTCCTTGAGAACTATACCTGAAGGCGTATTAGAACTTTTTGGAACGCTTTTTTTTGCCTACAAATACAGCAAATTAAATAAATTATCTATAGCACAAACAATAAATGCAAAAAATAAAATGAATTTTTTCTTGGAAATGGGGGGGGGGTAACTTACAACATTGACGTTGGTGATAGTGACTGTATTTCTGCTTCTTGTTACTTCGACGACTCTTCCTGATTTTCCCTTATCTTTGCCTGAAATCACCATGACTTGATCTCCTTTAACGATCTTCCAGCTCTTTATCTTCTCCGACTCAAGCAATGGCTTGATCACTTTGGAAACTCTTGGATTGATTTGCTTCAAAATCGATTTGTGGATAAGCGTCATTTTTCTTTCTTTCTTTTAATATAGGATGTTATTTCTGTTGCCTCCTTGAACAAATAATTAAAAAAATTGTATATGTTAGATATTTGAAAGTAAATATTTTTTTTGATACAGCAAAACAAAACCTAATTGTTTTTTTTCTGATAGTGCTGAATGCTGGATAAAGAGCCAGCCCGATATAAATTCTATATAATTAAAAAATAAAGTTTTTTTCTTAACTTACGTTAAATTCGTCTTTCCTTGATTTTAAAGCAAAAAGTCTAGTTTAATTTTAGTTTTTTTTTTTTATTCGTTTAAATCTATGAATAAACTAATACACCGTTATAAAAAAAAAAATATCAATAAAAATGTTCCTTTATCAAAATCAAATTCAGCATTAAAAAAAAAGCTATTATATAATTAGCAAATTATAATCAATATATTCTGATTTAGTTTCCGTAAAGTTTTTCGTATAAATTATCACTTTTGCCTAATAAACTTCAATTATAACCTATTTGTTTGGCTTATCAAAAAATTTACTTTATTAGAAGATGTTTATAATTGGCTATTAATTTAGCTATTATTTGAATTTATTAAATCTATTGGGTGAAAAATAGTTATTTTAGTTATGATCTGTCTAATGAATGCGTTTAAATTCTTAATCATGTGAGGATAATGCAAAATTATAAGCGATTATGAATTATATTGGCCAGCCACAAACTCAGCCTTGATCACTGGCTTTAAGCAGTCCACTGCGAATTTTAGTCAGAAATGAACTTTGATTTAACATAGAAAAGACACTGTAATATATGCGTATTCTCGAGTTTAATATCTCTATCCAGAAGCTATAAAAGTTCATAGCAATAAATATAATTACAATATATATTGAATAAATACTCTAATAAATATAGGATCTTTTTTGTTATGCGTTAAACACTATATACACACTAATATGAGTGTAGCATATATACAAGGATATAATAACAAAAAATGTGCTAAACTTCGTTAAAGATTGAAGTATAAAATAAAAATAAAAAAAATTAATGCTTCAAATACCTGCTCTAATAGTCCTAATCGTCTTTCACTTATCGAGTTATTACCGCCTTTCTCTAATTTTTTTGTATTAATTCCCTAAACATTCAAATAAAAAAAATGCAAAAAAGGATTAGTATCCGTAAATATTAGCCTCATGCATGGATTAAGTATATCGGACTAAAAAATAATAAAAAAGAAGTAATATTGGAGACACACTTACTTTAGGGTGGTAATATAAACAACTTTCGCCTTTATTGCATTTCCCTTTTACAAAGTTCCTACAAGTCTTGGTTTTTGTTCGTGGCTCCTCATGGCTTAACACAAGCGATGAGTATGGCTTATCGGGAATGATTTTTGATGACAAAGTTTCTGGTATTAAACCTTCCAAATCAGAGTCTATTGCTTTCTCGTCGCTGCTCGTATCAGTGTCGCTGTCACTTGTAATCGAACTTTCAGAATCAGAATTATTTATACTATCGCGGTTAATTTTGTTGTTTATGGTATTTGTTTTGACATTTCCTTTTGAAACATGTATTTTTTCCTTATTTTTTAGAGGCTCAACTTCTGGTTCTTCGTCGCTACTTGAATCAGTGTCATAATTTGCTAGCAAAGATAATGGATCTGTCTATAAAGAGTAAACAAATAGTTGAAAACATAAAAATAACGCCTTTAAAATTAATAAAAAAGCAGCAATTAAAAGAGAAAAAATCAATAGAAGTCATTCCACTCATAGTTAGTCTTGACTATTTAAAAATAATCAACCTTGCTCTTCACAGCAATCAAAATGAAACTCGTATATGTATACTTAATCTTATATATTATTAAACATAATTACATTTTCAAGCTTAGTAGATCGAGTGCCTTTTTCGGAGTCTTTTTTCTTTAATTTCTATTTTACCCCCCATTTAATTCAAATAATGCAATATTAATATTTAGGAACAACAAAAAAAATAGCTAGAATAATCTCGAATAATTGGTTTGCATTGAAAAAAAATTTAAAGCCTTTATAAATAAAAAAATCACCTTGGCCTTTATATTCTCTTCGGTAGGGTAGTTTCTTTTTCTTTCTTGAATCCAAGCTGCAATCTCTTCTGGGGTTTCCAGCTTTATTTTCAGGTATGGATTTATGCTAATATAACAAAAAAACAATATAAATTTTGTTTACATATCCCAAAAACTAGTGAAGAGAAAATAATTTTGAAATTTAAAAGACTGGAATAAATTTTTTTAACAAAGATTTGAATACTGGATTTATAAAAATAAATTCCAAACTATTGCTTTTTTACTAAGGACACTTTATTTTATTAATTAATTGTAAAAGCTTACAATTCTTCGCGCGATGAATCTAATTTCACTTTTTTCTTTTCAGTACTCTTCTCCTCTTGGTAAACGGAACTATATTCTTGCACTCTCTTAACTCCTGTATCAAATTTATCCATGGGGAACATTGAGAAATTTCCAGCTATTTCCTCATCACTACTGCTCTCGCTTTCACTCCCCGATTCATTTTTGTTTGTTGAGTCGTTATAGATTTTGCTTTTATCTTTTAAATCGCTGATATTATACATATTGGAATTCCGCTATCTAATTATTTAGCCTTGTTGCATTCATCAATGTTATCCTATTCTTAATATTGATGGATAGCTTGTGTGCTCTATAAAGTATATACTATTAATACTCAAAATTCTTAAGCAATTTTTTTTTCGTTTCAATTAAGCTTTTTTTAAATAAAAGAATTAAAGAAAGATTCTTTCAAGTTATAGTTTAAATTTCTAATTAAAAATTTAAATTAAAAAAAAAATTCCTGTTTGATTAGCCAATAATATTTTTACATACGAATATTTGCCTCTTTTTTTTTTCATTGAGCCGTTTTTTTACTTTTATCGCAAAATTAAGATCCCTTATAAAAATAAATAATAAAGAAAAAATCCTGCATTTGATAAGTGATTAACTAGTAAGTCCAAAAAATACAATATGATGGCAGATTAATAATTTTAATAATTTAAAGATATATAGATATGAATAAAACGGTTTCAAAAAATTTTTTTTTCGGGTATCGATATATATAATTTTGTACTTGATTAATTGAATAAAATCAATAACCCTATTCTAGAGTATAGCTATAGCTGCACTCTCTTTAATTTTATTACTTAGTAATTATTATATCCCATTCATCCATGTATCTATCGCCGGTACCTTTACAACATCCATCCTAATACCCATAAAATCTTCGCTGAAAATAGTTAGCTGCAGCTTTTGTCAGCTATATTCACTTTCTTTGTTTTTTATGTATAAAACACAAATCGTGGATTTAATCTTGTGAATCTTTTTTTTTATTTATAATGCTAAAAATATACTAAATACTCTAGAAATTATTACTTGGATAATTCATATAGGTATTAGAAATCTGGTCACAACACCTTTTACCAATATCCACTATAATATATTTATTCAGGTTATATTCTTGATTGACAAATCACTTCATAAGTTTCAAAATCTTATTAAAACTTTAAGGTATATTACAATTCCTATGCTTTTTTATTTTTAAAACTTACAATTAATATAAATGATAAATCAACATATGAAATTTCCCAAACACCTAAAACTACAAAAACACTTATAATAACGGAGGTGATATAGATTAAAATTTAGATACACATTTATTAATACCTACTCGTATTTATCAAAGATTTCATTATTTTATTAGATAAAAAATAATAGTTGAAGAATTTTAACTAGCTATTAAGTAATTGTATGAAAAATACGATGGTATAAAATTAAATTCTTTAATCAGTAGATGATTAAATGATATATAAATAGTCCAATTGGATACAAAAATCTAGGATTCCCAGTCTGTAAAATCACTACTTTTGTTAGGCATATTTTCTGCAACTATTAGTGTTTGCTTCCAGGTATTCATCATCAAGTCATGATGTTTAATATTATCGTTAACCAGTCTAAGATAAATGGATGAGTAGTAGCTTTTGAACCTTCTGTATCTTTCAACCTCATGGAAAAACAGTAATTTCATCAAACTCTCTTCGTATTTTATTTCGTTTAAAACACCGACGTCCTAGGAAAAAATATATATCATATTTTAACAATAAAAAAATACTTATAATAACGAAATGCTAGATTAAAATATTATTCTCTAAAATTGTCATTACGCTTTCTAATTGCAATTTCACTTTTTGTATCATAGCTTCACTTTGGTTATTTTCTGCCATTGTGTAGAGCTGTTCCTTATAGTTGATAATTTTTTCTTCTAACTTTGTAATTTCTGATGACCTATTATACCCTTTAATCCTCTCAATCAGCAACTAAAAAATAATAAGATAGATCAGCTTTAAATATTGAAGAAAAAGCTTGAGAAAAAAAATACTAAAAATGTCAAATTTATCAATTAAAATACCTTCATAAAGTAAATAATTGCTGTTTGCTTTTTAAAGCCATCAGAAGATACTGATGAGGTTATTTCGCTCTAAAAAATATAGCATATTAATCAAATTAAAAATCAATGCCTAAAAATGTAATAACTAAGCTTATACCATGGATTTTTCTAAAAGTGAAAGATCTGAAAAGTTCATTGATAATCCTTGGAAGTTTTTTTCAAGCCTTTTTTCATTTTCTCTGGGTTTAAGCATTGGGGCAATAGATGATTTTGGGTCCAAGGGCGTATTTAAAGGCCTGTAGTGTATATGAATAAAAAAAATTAATGTAAATTGTATAAACTTAGAAAAATTAAACGCAATAGCTATAACAATAAAAGTAAAATATTTATGAATAGTAAAAATTAAAGCACCTTAAAGATTCGCTCATTGAAAAAAGTTCATCGCCTATTGCATTCTTATATTTAGAAATTTTATCAAGAGATGATGTCATTTTTTTAATATCATCCAAATCTTTTTGAACTGACTTTGAAAATGAATCAATAGAGTTAAAGACAGAATCTATTTCATTAGGATTCAATCCTTTTTTTAATGCATTGATATCTAGCCTTTCGATGATAGTATTGTTGTAGCTCGCTTTTAGTTCTTTGGAAATATCCTATAAAAATAATTTAATTCATTTATAAAAAATTATTTAGTATGAATGCTTAAACAAAATAAAACTAAAACATCTTATATATAAGTATTAATACAGTAGTAAAAAAAGAAAAATGAAACTGGAATAACCTCTTTAGCAGTAAAGAACTTTTCAACTAGCGGATCTCTTTGCAAGTAAGGGAATCTCATAACTGAGTTGGAATATCTGTTTAAGCCTAAAAGTCTATTGTCTAAAAATGGCCTATCGACTATAAATATTTATTCTTGCATGTTTTAAAGCGCTATCACTTCATGCCTTGGCAATAAATTTCTTATAGAATAAATGAAAAATAAAAATTAATATAAATTACCTGGAAAACCTTTAGGGGGGATCAGAGGTAGTAGCCGAAATATGTATTTCTTACTCAAGTATCCGGACAATAAAAAGAAATCGTTGTATCTTCTTACAACGTTTTGATTGTAAATCTATAAAAATTTTAAAAGTAATAACGTTTGTACCTAGAGCTTAGTAATAGGAAACTTATATTAAATACGAATATTTTACAAGAGCTAACCAATAGTCAAAAATCTTACATTATTGAAAACTTCGTAATTGATATGTTTGAAGACCATTCCTCCTTTTTCAGAAGATTCCTTAATTGTAACAAACTCTAAATCTAATTGGAATTGTTTAGTATCATCGCCATCCAGAAGGTGTAGACTACCAGGGTTGCTGCTACTGGGGTAGGGCGACTTGTTTGAAACTACAGAAGAGCTTTTTGATCTTCTTTGAATATTATCTGGTGCGGTATTTTCTCTTCTGGCCTCTGATACTATATTGGAATCATTATTGGAGCCCAATCCCCATGGATCAGAAGACACGGCTACAGAAGAACTGTATTGTGCTAATGGTGATGAGAACTGAGGTGCCAAATCATTACCACTATCGCTAAATGGGCTAAGAGGAGCAGAGCCATAAAACTTAGGTTCAGGAAGAGCTAATAATTATATAATTTAATATATGTAAAAATTGTATTAAAAAAAGGGATACAACGATATGAAAGAATAGATTAGAGCTTACAGTTTTTGTTAATTTCCAAGCTACTCAAGCTAACATCTAATATTTAACCAAGAGATTTTCAGAAAAGCGAAAAGGATTATAACAAGATATATAAAGAGGAAAATATAATAAGTAGCTTACCAAAATTATTTTGGGCTAAAGCCAGTAGAGATAAAGCAGTGTTAAAACTTTTTTTATCGATGTTATTAGGGTTTTTGGTTATTGAAATAAATAAAATCTATATAATACATAGGTAAGTGAAATCAACTTTTGTGGAAACTATATAGAGGATATAAAACAGGTAAAAATAAGGGCAAAAAACCTTGTCAATCATATTTTTAGAAATGTTTCCCGTTTTTAATAAATCAGATAAATCATTAATATGCACAGTTGAGCTTCCTCTACTCAAACTGTTGAAGGATTCTTCATATATTGGCGGATAAGAAACAGTATCTATTTAAATGAATGAATTAAATTATTAGCTTTGAATCATGGTTTGTTTATCGTATCCATCATTTTTAGGGTGATTAAATTGTAAATTATAGGATGATTGTTTAATTTAAACAAAAGAGTAAGATTTATGAACAATTTAAAACATACCCAGATTACTAAGACTTGGAGACAGTATAACAGGGACTGAGTTCTGCTGCTCCCCCCAGGGGTCATCGATGTCAAACATGGACATGGTCTGTAGAAAATTATTTGAATATAGTGAGAAATTGCCAAAAAAGAAATTGTATAAAATTTATAAACTTTGTATTTAAGATACTTAAGCGACTGTTTTTTAGCAAAAATAGATAGTGAATTTGCGATGAGAGATTAGATGCGAGAACAGACTTATTTATTCTCTACAATTCTGTCGCTCATTAGCCAATTGGCAGCAAAGGGGATATATAATAGCGAATCTTTATATGGGCTAAATTCGCAGATAAGAAAAAGCCCAATCCTTGCTCAATATAAAAAAGAAATAAAAACCTCATAATTAAATTTGTTTTAGTTGGTTGGCTCTCTTCATCCAAATAGAATAATTAGTAATCTACTCTATATTTTATACAAACTATAAATAAAGCAAACAAAATATTCACTCTACACCCGCCCCTCCCCACACTTACTCGAATACTTCATAGCATCTATCATTAAAAATACAGATTACAATATTCACTAGTTACTAGTGCATAAAAACTTAAACTGAACTCGGACGTTAGTAAAATTGATAATTAAATTTATACAACAATGCAAGGATCACAGTGTTGAAAAAAAAGTATATATACAGGTTTAATTTATTTGAATTTTACTGTTGTATTAATCTTCCTTGTGCCTTTATTTCACGCCTAATATCATTGATACTACTTGATGTTTTAGGTAAAGCGTATTTTTTTTTCCTTATGCGATTAATGTGCTTGTTATACTTGCATGAAATTATTTACTATGACAGATATATTTTTGTTATTATTTATTAATGAACATTAAGTATAAGTGAAGCTAGAAGGTGATATTAGTTTTTTTTATAGCTAGTTACCAAATTTTCCAAATTGTACAGCCCAAAATTTATTACTTAAATACATTTCTTCTGTATATTATTTTCCTATTTTTTTTTCTAAAAGGGTGGATTTAATAAATAAAGTTAAAAATAGGAGTTATGATTATTAGTACAAATAATAATAATAATAATAAATGTTAGTACCATAAGACCTCTCTTATTTTTTTCAAAACCTGCAACTGAGCGGGCCAACTAGATTCAATTAAAATATTTTTGGGGGAAAAAATAAGCACAAATTAAATCAACTAAAAATCAGAATTAAACATAATATAAACTGGATAAAGCAGTTACAAGCATTAAGCCTGCCTATATTGGGCAAAAGCGGTTGCTATCTATCTAATTATTCAGGAATTAATTGGATTAGCTAGGGGTGAAATATTCTTGAAGCTCAAAGATAAATACAAACCTGTATTGATTTTGAAAATGGTAATTGTAGTAATACTAAATCAAAAAACAGTTACTAATATTCGAGGACCTCTTTTAAATCTAGACTAGATCATATATAGATCAAAATTGTTATTGAAGCCATTGTGAGTGAAATACTTGAATAAATTTAGCGGTATTCAATGACGTTTTGAAATTTATAGAATGATTAATTTTTTACTTTTGAAATTTAGTCTTGATTTAAGTGCAAAATTGGATAAATCTAAATAAATTAAAGTCTATGAGTTACAATAAGGCCTAAAAAAACCAGTAAACAATAATGAATATAAATTTATAATAGCACCGTCCTATAACCCTCTGAGCATACGCTATTTCTTTCAAATCTATGAAAATTTGTGGGAATATGTGAATTGCAAGAAATTAAAGCGTTAAAAAATGCTAAATTTAATTCCCTTTATTTAAAAAAAAACATCAAAATTATTATCTAAAAAAAGGAAAGAAATATTGATTTTTAATACAAGCTAGACTTTTCTAATTAGAAATTTTTAGGAAAGATTCATAAATAGTATAAACTATTTTAAATATATGATTCACCATAAAACCAAATACTCTGAAATAAAGGCTAATATATGTGAACGAAAAAAAAAAAAGAACAAGAAAAAGAAAAAGAAAAAAAGTCAAAAAGATATTTATTTGATAAGTAAACTTTAAAATCGATATAAATTATTTACATGAAAAAAATATACTTCATAGAGTAGACATATTAAGTGTTATCAACTAATTCAGTTAAACCAACCCGAAAACTACAACCCAATAAAAATTGAGTGAATAAATGGATTAATAAAATATGTATAGTATATAATTACAAGTACACGCTAGTATTATCTTTGCCATCTTTTCTTTAGAAAAGTTAATCTACCAGAATAAAGATTTTCAACTTTAAATTTTTTATTCCCTTCAAAAATTAAACGATAGAACAAGTAAATGAAACCCAAGCTCCCACAAGCAAAGACAAAATCAAGGTATTAATAGAACTGTTACAGAAACTCCTACGTGAAAGGGAGAGTAATCAGGAACCATAAGACCCTTAAGTTTCAACTAGGATATCAGTTACAGACTTTTTTGTATATCCGGAGCTCACTGAAGCGCTTACATCGATTAAAGAATACTTCTTCAGAACACCGTTGAATGAAGAAGAACGCAAAAATCCAATCCACCCTTTCCCCCAAGACTAGCTCAATGAACTATACTCTGCTACCACTAAACGATACAGCGTCGAGAATAGTGAAGAAAACTGATTCCGGTTTCTATGGAATACAATTAGCCCTGTAAAAATCAAATCGGCCAATCGAATACTATTTCCACTAACTCATCCAAGAAAACAAGGGCATGGACACCTTCGAAGAACCAGAAATCCTTTTATCCAGAACAATGAGAACTCTCTTGTCTGAAATTGCCGCCAAAGTAACCCAAGCAAGGTTAGACAACCTTAACAAATATTTGAAACCTACTGGGAAACCGACTCAGCTCGTCGAATCTGATTTCAAACCGCTGATGGATCAAGAGGCGTTGGACTCCCTCATTTCAAAGAAGCCTACCACGAAACGACAACGAATCCAGCCCTTTTTCATGCGTCAGCAGAGTACGATCCTTAAGGATACGGACAGCAGCAACACTGCTAAAGCGTCGAGAACTGCATCTGAAACTACTGCTGAAGCTAGTCACAAGACCCACTACCCTCAATCAATTTTTCGTGGGAGAGGTCGAGGCTGCGAAAAGGGATCACAATAGAGACCCAGAAAGGCATCCCTGTCGAGTGCTGCTTAGCTATGTTCAAATAAGCATGATCCAAGATAACGGACAGTCGATGGGTTCGGGACATAGTGGAGATGGGATTCAGAATTCCCTTCGAGAACCCAGCCTCAGTATCGCTTCTGCTGTAGAGGGTGAAAAAGAAGGCTGAGTCGTGAGGCCAGCGAGAATCTGAAGAAAGAAGTTGCCGCCCTGATATCCAAGAGGGCAATTGAGAAATCCAGCCGAAGGGGCTAGGATTTTACAGCCAGATGTTGACGATACCGAAGAATACTGGAGGTCTCCAACCCGCCCTGGACCTGCAGAAGCTAAATCTGCAAGTGGAAGAACAGAACTTCAAGATGAAGACGCTGACATCCTTCTGCAGAATGATCTGTAGGAAAGATTTGCTGACGTCACTGGACCTCCAGGATGCTTTCATCCACATCTTGATCTACAAGAAGTGCATGAATTACCTCTAATTTCATAGAAACGGCCGCAGTTTCCAGTTCGGAGCCCTGTCATTCGGGCTATCGCTGAGCTCGTTGATCTTCACGAAGATCCTCCGCCTAGTTATAGAATGGAACAGGTCGAAAGGAATTCGAGCCCCTGAATACCTTGACGAATTTCTGATTATATGGGTAATCCAAAGACGTGTACCAATCAAACACGCGCTTAATCTACTTCAAGCTCTCATAGCTTGGGTTCAAAGTCAATTCCGAGAAATCGTCGAATACGCTGTCTCAGTCGATCGCACACCTTGTAATGGTGATCAAAACGTGGGAAACGTCACTCAAGGCTCCGTTTACCAAGATCCTGAATCTCCGACGCGAAGCCAGAAGATTTTTCAATGTTGGTTAGACGAAATTTAGATATCTGTCGAGCTTCATCGGAAATTTCCAGTCGATTTCAGTCACTCTGCTTCCTGTGAGACTGATGCTACGCCGAATATTAGAGCTCAAGAACAGATCGCTCTTATTCAGGTATATGGAACTACAAGGTGGCGAGACTGCATAAAACACAAAGGAACTGTTTACAGTGTTGTATGCACTCAAGCTCAAGATGGCGGTGGTGGTGGTTTTATCAGTGTTAGTCTACTCAAAAAACAAAAACACACTCTCCTATGTCAAGAAATTCGGGGGCACTACCACCCCTAAACTGCTGGAATTAACAGAAAAGATATGATCTCACTGCCTCAAGACCAACACCCGCCCAAAAGTGACCTATTTTCCATTCGTGCTATATCCAGCGGACATCCCTAGCATACTGACAGCGCAAAAAGAATAGTATCTATTGCAGGAGAAATTATCGGTAATAAACTCGAAGTATGGACCCCACGACGTTGACATCTTTGGATCGTCCCAGAACAGGAAGCTGGATCAATACTAAAATTGGTTCCCAGACAAAAAAGCGCTGGAACTGAATGCCCTGACCCACAATTCGACAATATTCGACAATCCGTACTGCTGTACACCCTAGAATCTATTGACCCAGGTAGTTCAGAAGGTCCTCCGCGAGCGAGTCACAATGACTCTAGTGACACCAATGTGGAAATCCACGATCTGGTTTCCAGGCCTGATGCCACTGTCAATTTCACAGCCACTCCTTCTTCAAGCAACAACTGTAGTTCCGGATCCAAAAAGCGGAAAGTCACCGCTCTCGGAAAACAAGCACTGCGGCTTGATTTCCTGTAAGATCAGCAGCGTTTCCTCGAAACGCAAGGTCTCGGAAATTAAACCATTGAGTTTATCGTTTCCAACGAGCGACGTGTCTGTCGTAGATATAGTTATAGTTCTATCCAGCAGCGCTTTCTAGACTGACGGATGTCAAACGAGATATCCACTCCCATTTCCGCGCCTAAAATATTAAACTATTTGGCGGAAATATACACCGTATAAAAGCTGAAATTATGCTTAATAAAAGCCTACAAATCAGATGTTCTTCAATTTTTAGATAGTTCAGCTGAGCTAGCCGCACATCTAATGCTTTCCAAATTCATCAAGATATTGGATTATACTTGTATTAAATATTCATCAGGCCGGCGATGGATATATCACCAGTTATAGAATTGTTTCGAGAATGGGGCCAAAACTCTTTCCTCACTGTTAAGCAAATCACAACCAAACTCTGCTGGCTGTAATCAGTAACAGGTTTCCTCCGCGCCAGCATCATCCATAGAATTGACGACCAACGTAGCCACATCAAAAAAGAAGTGCTAAACCTAATATTAGTAGCTCCTAAAGAAAAAAAAAAGTAGTCGCCCAGTCGAAAAACCATTCCAGATCAACTTACACGCGGATATAATAATATTCCCAGTAAATGGGTACATGGTATATAAGGAAAAGGTGTGATTCAATCCCCGCCTTACTCTACACATTAAAAATAGCAATTTGGTAGTTCATATACTTATAAGGTATACTAAAGATACCTCCAAGGCACTATCTGTGGATATTATTACAAGATATGTCCATTCTTTATCTGATTTAATACGCCGCAGCCCTGAAGCAAAATACACAAAGAGACAACAATAGGTACTATCTTAGCCGCAAACTCCGGGGTATCGAATAATCATATATTTTCACACGCTTTTTGGTCGAACTATACCATTTTCGATACATACTATCGACTCATAAGAAATTCTTCGAATAGCTTGGCTGAGACGATTTTAAATTTGGAGTAATTTATTATGTCTCCTCACAGAAATATAATGTTAAAATTAATCTGAATCTTTAGTGTGAAGATTAGTTTATATTTTACGAGGAGAGGAGACATATTAAGTCCCGCCCACCGATCGCACTTTAACTTTTCCGATATATGATAAGGATAACATTAGCGTGTACTTTACATTATATACTATACAAATTTTATTAGTTCATTTTGTTTCACTGTATTTTTATTGGTTTGTAATTTTCGGTGTATTTTTATCCAATAAGATGATAACGCTTAATATGTCTCCTCTTTGGAATATAATAATTAATACCTTCTTACAGTTATTTAAGCTAGATTTTCATGTTTTTAGATATTTTATATTTTAGGTTTTTTTTTCTTTCAATAGGATAATAATGAGGTTTTTATCTAACAATAGCGGTAATTAAATAAAATAATTCAGATATCTTTTAAACAGCCTTTTAACTACTATTAGCTATTTACCGCAAGTAGAGATTAACTAATTAAAACATATAAAATATTATCAATAACCTTGATTAAGTATCATATTAAATTGTCACGTTATATATGAGCTACATTTTTAATATTTAAATGATACTTAGATATCAAAATAAAGCCTCATCCAGCGCATACACATTCATATATATAATTGACGCCAAATTTCTCAGCTTTAAATTATAAGTGTTTTATTTATATTTTCACAAATAATTAATCAGTTTTAGGATATATTTTTGGAATCAAAATAATCAAAATGTGTGTTGAGTAACGAGAAAATTAACATATTATTAATTAAAAACTAATTGTATCTCAAAAATGTGAAATTTCGGCACAATAACAAATGACAGTATAGATTATTTATAAAATTTATTGTATCATAAAGAGAATGCTATCTATATACCTTTGAATTTAGCTACGTATCATTTTAAAGATTGTATAATTAAATAATATGGAATTATTAATTATTAATAAAAATGTTAATTTAAAAAACGTTAAAATATTATTTATACTAAATAATTATATTTTCCCAAAAAATATATGATTAAATCAAATAAAATTTTTATGTTTGAGCCACATATAAGAAAAAAAATTTTTTTTAAACTCGAAAATGCTTTTAAAAATTTCAAAAAGCTTACAAATATGAATACATACTTAGGATTTAGCTAAATTTTGCACAAAAATATCTTGCCACTATTTTCGATGAGATAAATAACCACGCATCAATGAATTTTATTTTAACAATCATTAATAAGATTAGTTCCATTAAATATGACTATTTTATTTAGATATTTTTTCTTCAGTAAACTATCATATTATACATTAGTATTTATTTTTGTAGCAAAAATGTAATTGGTCAGCCACTTAATAAAACTATTATTTTTTAAAAATAGTCATGCAAATTTAGCTATGATTTACATTATTTTATGAATAGCTAGCTTTTGTAATCAAATTAACATATTTATCTATTCACTGTACATTAATTTAGTAATCCCATCTACGATTAAAAATCAGGCATTAGAGATTCGAAATACTACATTGAAATTCTTACTCATCGAATGAATATTCAAGTTCAAAAAATTATTGTTTCCATGACTGAGGTGCTGAATGCACATTCAAACAAATAAAAATATGATAAATTGCGCTTGTTATAATTATATTGGTACATTTATAATTTTTTTTTAAAGTTTAAGAGTTTTTTCCCTTGAATTTGGAGTATGTAGTTCGGGGTTATTTTCATTGAACTTATATCATCAATAAGAAATTTAATCTGTAAAAAAATATCAAGATCATCGCATTATTTAATATACTGATCTAGATTCATAATATGCTAAGTAAATTTCGGAGAAATAAATAAAGTTCTGTTAATTGAATATGAAGAAATTTATATATTAAAATTATTTTTAGGCGCCAATAAACTAATTTAGATAAAAGTGGGTTTATATTTATTTATTTATACTATAAATCGTAGTTAACTGTTATGTAAGTGATCTGATCATAAGATGCTCTTCAATTAAAATTGGATTTTGATGTCAATGTTAATACATTTAAATCAAAGCTTTATCTGAATTCATATGTTGCTAGCTTTGGCTTAACTTTCAAGTTTTGGGATATCTGAGATTTGCGGGTTTTTATAGCTAATAATATCAAGGTATAGTCGAATATTTATCAGCCACTATTCTGATATTGATCATCACCAATAATTATATCTACATATAATAAGAAAAATAGCATATGATTTATAGCCTATTCGGTATATAGAAGAACAAAAATGTTAAATTATTCCTGAAATATTTTTATTTTGAATAAAATAGAAATTCATGACGCTGGCATATATACCAATAATATTAAATATTATGTAAATATCTAAACTTCACTAGCTAAAAGTTTCCATGATTGTTTAATATATTGAATCAGAAATAATATATATAATTAATTATAAATTTTTTTCGTTTAATATTTGGTGGAAAATAAATTCCTAGACTAAACACTAGATAAATCGGATATATGACATAAATATTTGTAAACATACTTTGACTATATGCAAACTAAAATCATTATAAAAAATTAGTAAGAAAGTATTGTTTGATATAATTAAAGCTTGATTATATATAACTAAATATGATTTTATTATTTGTATAATATTTATAAACTCTAACAGTTCTCTATTATATTGTAACGATTTTTTTTACACGGAAAATTTATTTATAAAATAATAAAAAGTATCAAAAACCAATTACAAAAGTATAAAAAAAATTATAAAAAAATTTTAAATGACTCCCCTCCGCCGCTCTAGCGGCTCCGTACCCACTGTATATTGGTTCAACAGGGATGATAAACCACTTATATCCTGAAATATAAGTGATCTGGCAACACTGATGCCGTAAAAAAATTTAGCTGTCTTCAGCTCAAAATTTAGACAGGCTGTTGTAACGATAATTCAACTCTTTATTCTTCGTCTCTAACATACCATTTACTAAGTGATAAATTGATGTGTATAACTTAAATTTTTAATTTTTGATCATATCTATTAACCCAAATACATTTCATTGGTGACTAGTTATTGGACAGTTGCGCGCTAACCATTTACCTATAGGATTGATCAATAAAGTCCATTGGCTTGCATTTCTGATGAAACTGAATATTAGCAGAATGTCCAATAACTATTAACTCTTATTGTCAACAATACTTTATGCCAGAAATGTTCAATATAAAGAATTGCCCTTTAACTTCCTAATAAATGCTAATATTTTCATAGCTAATTCAATAATCATGAACGAGAATATAATCGACGATGATGAATTTCTATATGGAGACTCAGTCGATTTTTCCAAAAAAGAACATGACGATATTTATTTAGACCCAAAGAGTAAGGCGTATCTTAATAAATATGCAAAATATTTTCTTACTTACCTCTAAACTATATTTCTAGATACTGAAAACTTTGAAGAAAAGGAAAACCCCCAGATATCGCCAGTTCCAGAAATAATAATGTAAAAATTCTTCTTACCTGATGCCTCTATTTAAGTTATATCTTTATTTTTTAATTATAGGAGCCCGAGTATAACGCCAGATCCAAAAGAAATCACTAACGTAAAAAATTTTGAGTAGATAATTCATATACTGCTTTCTCTACAACTTTTTTTACCTTTTTTTAGGATACGGAATTTGAAAATATACATAAAGATAACAACATAGGTAAAATTTTGATTATTCCCATTTCTTTAACTTTTTTATGAGAAAAATAATCAATATATGCTTTTAAAACCTTACATTAGATACAGCCATTAGTACATCATTAGATTTAAATGAAGATTTCGAGCTCCCCGACAGTGATGACGACATAGAATTTGTCTTTGGAGACTCTATATCAACCTCTTTTCCAAAGTATTTTTTACAAATGTTTTCATGTTTCTATTATTTATCTTGATAAATATCTATTATTAATATCACATCCATACCACAACTAGAGCCACCCAGAAAGAACATGATACAGTAGAAGCTGATGATAAAGGAGAAAAAATAGAGCCGAAAAATGGTACCACGTTTATAAAGATTTTATGATTGATATTAATAGTTAACTAGTTTACTTGATAAAATAGAAAAAGAGATTTTATCTGTTGAAGATGGAAAGCTTGATATTTTATCCACACCAATGCTAAATAGTATTCTTTTATATGATTATGACTTTGGAATGGGGACTGAAAAGCCTTGGTGTGATCCAGGCTCAGATATCACTGATTATTTTAACTTTGGTTTCACTGAGCAAACATGGAGAATCTACTGCGTCAAACAAAAAAGGCTAAGAGAAAGATATAACTCCAATGCTATCACGGTTAGTCATTATAAAATTATCCTCTATATTATCCTAAATACACCAGAAGCTTAGTTTTTTTTTTAACTCAATTTAATTTTTTATTGACTTTGATTTCAGGCCGAAGATAGAAATAGTCTTTTACCACCGGAGCTTGCAATTTTGAAACCTGAACCCATTCAAAATATGCCACCCCATTTACTTCCTAATTTCCCACATAACATGCACGGTATACAAAATCAAGGAATGCCAATTCCAATGCCAAACATGCTTGGGATTCCAGGGATGCCGGGAATGCCTATGATGCATGGTATGCATCCTGGTATGCAAAATAGGATGCCAATCATGATGCCTCCAATGGGAATGGGAAATATTGTGCCTCAAAACAACACATCATTAGAAGAAAAATCTAAAATTGATGAGATCAAAGACTCAGAGAATACTTCTGGTGACAATTTACAGGTAAAAAGCTTAGATAGCTCAGATCTGACAAAAGATAGTTCTATTTTGGAATCTAAAGATAACACTTTAAATGATACAGGTAAACATCTCTCTTCTTTGATTTTTTTATACTTTTATAATCAAATTCAATATCTAATACTCATCATAAATCCGATACATTTCTAATTACTATTACTGGTATATAATTATTAGGAAATGTTGAATCATCAGATAAAGGGTAAGAGGAATTTATAGATAAAAATTACTGTTTTAAAAAAGCTTATAGTTTTTTTAACTAATGATCACCCTTTAAATGATTAATATGTTTTGTTGAAATTATTTTTAGCATTATTACATCAAATATCGAGTCAAGCTCTACCGATAAAGATAATAAAACGAGTGCGAATACGGATCCTAGCCTGGAAGTTGTTGCGAAAAAAGGAAATGAAGGTATTCTACCCATCCCACCAAATTTACAGCAAAATTTTATTCCGGGTGGCGCTATGATGAATATTGGCGGTATGAACAGACCGCTCAACCAAATGATGATGGGAGCCCCAATGGGGCTACCGTTTGGAATGAATGGTATGATGCCATCAATGGGACATATGCCACATATGGGTAATTTAGGCCCAATGCAAGGAAGACCAATTATGCATAATTTCCCCGGAAAAATCGACGGACCTATGGGATTTCCTGGAAATAACCCACAATCGATGTTTATAGGCAACCAGCCAAATATGATAAGACCTCAAAATAACCAAATTCAAGGTGTAGATCAAAATCAAATATTTAATGGATCTGAAGATTTAGGTAATAAAAACAACTCATCACAAAATTTCTCTCAAAATAAAACTAGACCAAATAGCATTCCTCAACCTGGTTCACAAAATATGTCACAAGGAAGTGATAACCGAAATCAAGTGCAAGGCCAGTATAATAGCAATAGTGGTAAATTTAACCAAAGAGACTATAGAGGTAATAACAACAGGAATACAAACGATCGAAATGAAGGTCCTAATGGATATGATGATAGATCAAATAATGATTCTAGTAACTATAATTATAATGGCGACGATGATTATGATCAGGAAAGAAACAGGAATAATTCATCTTCTGGAAGGGAAGGTCGTAACAGATTCCAAGATTACAACAACAGAGAGTCAAGCTCTGATAGGAGAAGAGTCGGATCTGGCGGAAGATATGAGTAAGTCCTAATTTTATTTTTATTTTTATTTTTTAACATGTTTATTATTTATCTTGACGCTGTCAAGACATTGAATATCTACCTTTATATTATCCATATTCAAGAATTGGTTTTAACTGCTATAGCTTTGAGAGAAATATTTAAAGATAAAAATGCTAATTATAAATTTTGTTACTTAGAAATGAAGATAGGCCCAATGATCACTCTAACTTTGACCCCAAAGATAGAGCTCGTGACAGGGACAGAGATAGAGATAGAGAAAATCAGAGAGATAGAGAAAGGGACAGAGGTAGAGACAGGGATAAGCTCAGAGATAAAAACGATAAACCTAGTACAAGAAACAACGATCGAGAAGCTGATAGAGATAGAGAGAGAATGAGAGATAAAGATAGTACACGCGACCGAGATAGAGAAAGAGACAGGGATAAAACGAAAGAAAGACCTAAAGATGTTAGGCAAGATAGGCAACCACAGTCTAGAAAGTCGGCTAATGATAAAAACCAAAACGACATCAGTTCCGAAGCGAACTCCAGACAACTAAAGGCACAATATTTATTTTATATTTTTTGAAAAGTATATTAAGAGTTCAAAAATTTTCTAAATATTCGATTCAATATTAAATGTCTAATTATTTTAGCGTAACCGAAGTCAGTCCCCTAACACCGCATTTAGAGCAGAAAAAAGAAACAAGTCAAAAGAAAGGTAAAAAATATTTGGCTAATTTAATAGAGCTATAATTTTTTTGAAAAATCCAACATACTGCTTTTTTTTTATATTTTGGCGAAAAAATTAATTTATATGTTCTTTTTTGGTGGGCGGTTTTTAGTAGGTCGATACGAGATAAAGATAAAGACCGCGAAAAGGACAGGGAAAGTAGAGATAAACGATCCTCCAAGCGCAAAACATAACCATATACTCGTGCTTTAATATCAAAAAAACCTCTTCTTTTTTTTCCAATAGCCGGTTATTTTTGCTTTTTTGCCTATGGCATTAATGTTTACCAAATACGTATTTAATGAATCCATTTTTTATTTTATTAGTATAAAAAAGAATTAAAGCTTTGGATTTATTTTCAACAATTTTATTTCACTTGCCAATTACAGAATATGTAGTCTTTTTATCATACCTATTTCAAAATTTTGATTTACATAATATATAAATATAACCTTTCTCAATATTATACAATCATTGAAGCTTTTTTTTGTGTTGTGCATAAATAAATCTAAATAAATTGCTTTATATAATTAAACTTAATTTCAAGTGTTTATTTTATCAAGGGTACAACAAGCTAATAATGACGGGATTAAGTATTTTTAAATTTGGTCTAAGCGCAGATAAACAAAAGTTAATTGAATAATTGAGATAACAGCGCTCACAAAACTTTATTTTTTAACTATTGTTGAAAAATTACAGATTTATATGAATATTACATAGTTATAAATTGTATTTTTTGATTGCAAAATAATGTTTTTATTCGTTTTATGATTTCGATATTGTATATGATAGAGATAATAAATAAACCAAATCTTTATTCACCAAATCAAAAACGAAAAAATAGCTAGTTGTTTACTGGTGTTCCTATTAAACCATACTTACCAAATCCTATATGATGGATAGTTAGGTAGACTTATTTTTTGGATACAAAAGTTTTAAGTGTTACAGTTTTTTTTTTTTAAAAAAACCAATAGTTGATAAAGACAAACTGTTTTAAAAAAATGTATTATAAACCTGGTTTATTGTATGATTATTATTTTTTAAAATAAAGGGCAACAAATTTATGGCATGACATTTATAATTTTAGTATAAAAATTTCGACAAGATAAAAAAAATGAGTATAACGACTTGGGTTATGGTTTTGTTTATATAAAATTATTTTAATAGAATTTTAGAATATTTAAAGTGAACTGAAATGATATCGTAGGTAGTTTACTCCATTTTAGTAATATTGTGGAAATAAATATATTAAAGAAAGATTTATATTTTAGCTCGTTAAGTAAATCATTCAAACTAGTATGAGCTTTGAAAATATTTATATATAAAGCGTTTTAAAGATTGTAGTTTATTTGGCTAGAAGTTGATGATATCGGTTAGAGCTTCGCCAGGTCTAAATAGAGAGTTTGGAATAGGAGTGGAGAGAGCGGGTGCATTTTTGAGCTTTCTGCCAGTTTCTGAAACAAACATGGTTGAGTATGAATGATCCAAAAAATCCTCAAGAATGAACTCGGGCTTGGTAAAAGGGTCATTAAAGATGTTAGCGACTGTCGAAACGTTTGCATAATAATGGTTTTGAATAGCTAATAATTCCCAGAGAGAGCTGTTAATAGCGTTACATTTTGCAGGATCAGGTTCAGTGGGGTTATAAGCATCAGTTGATAAATCGTCGGTAAACGAAGATTCCAAATTATTAATATTGTCATCTTGATTAGTCTCAGCGTTAGAAACGAGTTCGTCTTCATTTTCGCCATCTATTCTGTGAATTAAGACCATGCACAAAGGATGGCGTTTTAAAAGGTTGTAGATGAAAGGAACGATAGCAGCTATTGCAGATGGGGTGGCAAAAAGGCACATTCTAGCCATACGCTTAATGAAAGCGGCAACCAAGTACGAGGGTAAATGTGTTGAGGATAAGAAAGTATCAGCGAGGCGCAAGAAACGGGACCTGTATTTTACATGAAGTAAGTTCTTGTCGAATAAGGCATAGAGCTTGATATAAAAATCAGGATAAGTCAAATTATATTTTGAAATCAGTGTGTAAAGACCGTTAAGTGCCAATAAACTAATTGCGCCGCCAGAGTCATAAGATACAGAGAGAAAATCCATCAATCTAAACGGTGCTTGGATCCCAGGTAAGATTCTGCGGTGGATCAAAGATAAAGTTTGTTTGTATAAATCAGCGGATAG
>LSSN01001758.1:0-14525 GCA_001970855.1 Smittium culicis
CAACGCTGGCGAAACTGATGGCCAAAATTGTGGCCACAAAACTCAGCAAAATCGATGCTAAATACCAAATATTCGTAAAAGAGCAAGCTGGATTTCGGAATTTCGAGGAGTGTGCGGGCAAAGCCACCACTCTATACGAAATAGTCCGCCGACGGAAAATTCAGAACAAGGAAACATGGCTGTGCTATATCGACTATAGCAAGGCCTACGACCGGGTCCCCCACATGGCCCTACTGCATAAACTGCGATCAGTGGGCATTGGGGGCAAACTCCTCAATATGATCAAGAGCATGTATGATGCCCCGAAAATTGCAGTTAGAGTTGGAAATGAAGTTTCCAACCCGACAGAATACCTCTGTGGAGTGCGGCAAGGGTGCCCAGCCTCGCCGATACTCTTCGATTTTTATATTAACGACATATTCAAGGGCGTACGAGGTGTACGGGTGCCTGAACTCACCTCACGAATACCCGGACTACTGTTCGCTGATGATGCCGTGCTATTGGCCGAATCATCAGCCGATATTCAAGATTCGCTGAACTTAATTATCGAATGATCGGATAATTTGGAAATGGCTGTGAATGCCTCCCAAGTGCGGTATATTTTAATAATGAAAAGTTTTGATTCTATATATTTCCCTATATGTTTGATTAAACATTTCAGATAACCATTTGCCTTCCTGGGATATATTTTTTTTTGTATATGAAACGTTTCTTAGAATAATTACCGTCTGATAATTGGTCAGGATGTCATTAGATGCTGCATACCGCAAAATGAGACGGTCTGATTTGCTCACAGCTATCAATTCATAGTTCATCAATATAATTCTGATTCAAATTCGATTTTACACTTTAATATTAATGGAATCAGCAATTTGTGACGCATTAACAATCTGTCAAAAAACGGTATTGCAATCCGTCTTGTTTACATAATCGGAAAATAAGCAGCTTTTGAGAAATTCTGGTACATGTTGGTCACTCTTAAGGCTTTTACGAAATTTGCTGACCGTGAGGGGCCAGCTTATATACTATTACTTTGTCTTTGATAGTATTATTAATTAATACTTTCCGCCAATTATGGACCGTATGTTATCTGATGATTGTGTTTTTTTGTATTGATTATATTGTTGATTTATTGATACAGATATCCTTAGAAACTTCGTTTTGATTTATAAAAATGTTTATTTTTTTAATATACATTTTGAATATAAATTTAATCACATAGATTTTAATTTTTCTTATTATAATATGGTTAGAAGTGTAAAATTTGAATTATATTGTTATTATTTTATTTATACGTGTTTTAATTTATAAATTTAATATAATTTTTTTAGTACTGTGTTAAATTAGTATAAATAATTTTTTTTTATTTTTTTATAATTAATCGTTGAAAATATACTAATTAAAAATACTAAGATTTATATTATATTATAAAATAAAATGAATTGTAACTATTTTGGTCTCACTTCATTCTAATGTTGATTAATTCAAACTTTTGGTTTTCTGTTTAAATACTACATATTTATATTCATTTAATATTTTTATATTATAACTTAAAAATTATAATCGTTGTAGAAGGCATGTCTAGTCTACTTGAATGTAGGGAAAATCAAAATTCTAATTCGAAATAATAAATCGATGCGAACGAATTGATACGGTTTCCCATGATTTTTTCATCCGAATCCATGCTCCTCTGCATTATTTAATGATATATAATTTCTGAATAACATATTGCTCTAGAACACCGGAGATATTTTAAAGAGGTTAGAATGGAATAAAGACATTAAAATATCTTATTATATTTTAGCTAAATTGATTTTGGGAAATTAAATTTTTTTTACAAAGAATTATAAATCTAAATTGATTATTTATTCTATTTTATAAATATTGGATACTTTATAAGAAAAACTTTATATAAAAATATCAAAAAAAATTAATTTGGGCAAAAATTTTTACGTGTTTATATATATATCATATAATTTTTTCAATAGTCACTAAATCTCATTAATTTCAAGCTATTGTTAAATATTTTACTGAGATATTCTCAAATTAAAATAAATTCATAATTATTGATCTTGTTACATTTTTCTTTCTCTTTAAAATTGTAGCTTAAAATTCTAAGCTAGGTCTATTTATCTGGATAGAAAATTATGAAAACTAAAAAAAGTAAGCACATTTATAGATCAAGTATGAAGTATGAAATATTTATCTTGAAATTTTAAAATATTAAATATTTATTTTATCAGCCAGAATAAACTAAAATTTAAATCACTTTTTTATGTCGCTAGAGATTTTAGATCATCATTTATAAAATAAATATATATCAAATTTATTAGTTACTATTTTTTACGGATATCATAATTACTTTTTTTTTCCATATAACTCATTAAAAAATTTAAAATTTTCCAGCATTAATAAGTTATTTGAGAATTATTTACTTGGATTAAATTAATTCAATTGGAAAATCGAATTGTATAAAAATTTGAATATAAATTAAATAGCAATTATTTTTTAATCTTTATTGAATTTTAATCCTGTTTTACCATTATTTTCATTTAAAATATCAAATTGTGAGTATAATTTTATATATGATAAAGTTTTATTTAAGATTTTATAAGTATTTTATTGGATTATACAGCAATTATTCTCGAATAATTATGTATATAATCAGGTAATATTTTTATTATAATTATAAAATAAACTTTGAGGGATTTTTTCTGATTCGCATATCTAGAATTTGACTCTAAGATTTTGTTTAAATCTTATGATATTAAATTTTATAAGCGTGCTAAATTTTTATAAACCCAAAATTTAAAAGGGGAGTAAATAAAAAATAAATCTGTGATGATATGTAATAAGAGATAAGGTGGGCGATACTTTCATGCTTCAAGCACACGTCCAATTTTCCCATCATTTAATTCTCATACATATCTTCGAAAGGCATATAAAAAAATATCCAAATGAATTTCCGTAATAATGATAATTAATAACATAAAATAATATAAATAAAAAGATCATTTATTATAATATGTTATCTACAGTATAAATAAACCTGAGAAAATGCTATGAAAAAAAGTACTGAGTATAAATATACGCAATTAGCGATGTAATCTAGGTTGTTTCCACCCCTTGGAGCATATCCATAATGAGGTTATAATTCATTATCTTGGAAAATTGCCGAAATTTAAATAAAAATTAGTTATACTTTTATTTCACATTATCAATTTATGATTAATAAAAATATCATAAACTTGAAATTATTGATTCAAGAGAATATATAAAACCCATATATTTGGTAAATTTATAAATTTTATTAAACGAAAATTTGTAATGACCCTATTTAAATCACTATATCAAAGTTTTTAATAGAGAAATTTGAGCATTAAATTAATCACTAAATACATCATTTATCTAAATGTGTAGAGCAACCAAAATAGTTGTCTTTTATAATTGATTTATAATTTTTTTTCTTATATATTTTCTGAAAATAATCTTTTAATAAGCCATTTAAATCATATTTGTGCTATAGGGTTATATAAAATTACAATTTTATTTGAAAAAATAAATATAAATAAAATAATTAATTATAATTTAATAATTTAAAATTATGTATTATAAAAGGTCCCTACTCTTATAATTTTTTTTGTCTAGACTTTTATAGTATTTTTTATGATTTTTATCTTTTCTTATTTTCTTATTGTTTTATTTTAATCGCAGTATATCTCTATATTTTTAAATAATGATATTTTATTTACTTCTAAAAATTGTTTTTTGTTGTTGTTGATAAATTATAAATATTTTTAAAGTGCTAATTAGAGGATATTGTTAGCAAAATGCTTTCTACTAGTTGTATGAGTATCAAGGATTAATTTGAGAATATATATATATTTCATATAAGTGTTGTAAATTTATACAAAAGCACTACTATTTTTGAATTTTTTTTTTCTAGGATCGTTTAATCGAGATTTTTGATGTAAAATTTTCTTTCTCTCTATTATTTTCTTTATCACCCAGGATTTATAACTTAACACATTAAATTGAATTTCGACCTTATTATCTTTTAACCTAAAATTTTTTGCACCTTATTTGCATTTTCGTCAATATTAGACTCCGAAGAAATAGATTTTAGGCTTGATATAATAAAATTTAGATAATATTTTACCATAAAAATCTTGTAAAATTATGTAATTATTGTCAGTCTTTCCCACTATTTTATACAGTAAATCATAGTTTTTTTTTTAGTAATTTATAGATTACTTTTCTTTATGCAATAACTTTCATCTCTCAATTCTGTAATTTTTATTTTGTAATTAAAATCTTACATTGTTTTACCTGAAGAAATTTTGCTTTGCTCTAAAATTTCTTTAAAAGTATTTATATTTACTAATTAAATTCTACATTTTTTTTGCCATAACTTGCGTTTAAAAATTTTTTTTTTCTATAATCTTTTAAAAAGTCATATTTTCTACGAAACATTACAGTTAATGGAGTGGATTTGGTTGATTTTTTGATTTTTATATTCATCCTATCCATGGGCATAGGAACATGCAAGTTCCAATCCTTTTCATTCGAATGAATAAATTTTCTAAGAATGATTTTTGCAATCTCAACTGAATTTTCTGATTTTCCATTAGCCTAAATATAATATTGGGATATTAGCCCATGTTCGTTTTTTGCAGAGTTGGTTAGCTTATTTATTAGAGA
Source organism: Smittium culicis (assembly GCA_001970855.1). Taxonomy (NCBI): domain Eukaryota; kingdom Fungi; phylum Kickxellomycota; class Harpellomycetes; order Harpellales; family Legeriomycetaceae; genus Smittium; species Smittium culicis. Next base: position 4,702 of record LSSN01001758.1, read on the forward strand.
GTTTACAAATTCTTTCCCATTATCGCTTTGCAATATTTTAGGAAACCCAAATGTAGAAAATATTTCTATTAAAACTACTGTTATTGTTTCTTTAAATTTATTTGGTATAGGCTAGAAACAAAAAATTTTGAGTGGATTTCAACAAAAACTAGGAAATTAATATTATTTGTTAGTGATTTTGTTTACGGCTCATCTTATCCAATAGTTATATTGTCAAAAGACTTATTTGCGTGAATTGGTAATAGAGGGATGTATCCTATTTTAGCCAAAATGTAAATTAAGCAAGTAATGCAATATGCGTTATATTCTTAAACTTCAGAATTTAAACCTTTCAAATTACAATTTTTAAATGTATTTTTTCAAAATGCACATTAGCTCCAAAATACCTTAGTAAATAGTAAAGCTCAAGAATGTCTTGCTTTTATTATTGATCAGAAATTTATTTAATTTAAAGAAGTTAACCTTTATAATACTATTTTTACGTTCTATGTTTCGGTATTAATTTCTACGTTTTAAATTATTCTGATCAAGCAGTCAGTTAAAATATATTTATTTTCAGAAAGGTGATATAAACTAAAACTATAATCAAATAGAGCATCTATCCAGCCAACTAGCAAAGGATTTAAGTTTTTTTATGAGTGTAAATACGTTAAAGCGGTGTGATTGGTTTATAAGCTAAATTGTACACCGTGTATATAATAATAAAAATTTTTTAAACTAAATATCACTCCAAGAAATTCCTTTTTAGTTGCTGAATAATTTATTTCAGATTTTTTTAAAGCCCGTGATTGAAATGATATATACTTTGTTTTCCCGTTAATATTTTGAAATAAAACGCATCCTAATCCTACATTTGATGCATCTTTTACTATGAAAAAAATGAAATTAAAATCAGGCTCATTTAAAATAAGAGGCGCGCCAAAGATCTCGATAATCATATTGAATGATTCTTTGTGTTCGCTTTCCGATTTAAATTTATCAGCGAACCAATCTTTATCGAGATGGGAAGTAACTTGAAATATTAAAGGTACTAAATCTCAAGTAACTTTTAAGGCCCAAAAAATTTTGTACTTGCTTTTGATTTTTAATCTTTTTACAATCACTTAGATTTACAAACTTTCTAATATCAATATGTCTCTCTTCTTTTTTTATAGTAAAGCAAAGAATATCAATTTCTTGTTGGTAAAAATCGAATTTTTTTTTTTAGAACTAGCTCCGTATTATTGATAATATCTAAGGGTTTCAACAATTTTTTTTAATCTCTTCGCTTGAAAAACGAATAAAAATGTCATCAAAAAACGTGCTTATAAATCCATAGCCCTTAGTAAGTGTACGTATAACACGTTGGAATTTTGAAGGCAGTGTTTTTAGATTAAATGGCGCCCTTGAATAATATTAATTCCCTAAAATACTAAAAGCTGTTTTCTATTTATTTTTCAGTTAATCTGGAAATAAATGATATACTCTAATTAGGTCTAAAAACAAAAAAATGGTTTAACCTTTCAATGATTTGAAAATGTCATTTATTAATGAAAATGAGAATCTGATATCCATTATATTTCAATAAACTCTCTGAAATCGTGCAAACTCGAACTTGAGTTTTTTCACTCAAATGATCTTTTTTGGGTTTAGCAAACAGCGGTGTATAAAAGTGGTGACGATAGTAGCAGTTTTGATTATATCGTTTTCTAGCCACTATTTATCTCAACGTCTATTTCTCCAATAATAAGATTGATATTGGATATTTCCTCTCATAAACAGTTCTGTTTGTCAGAGTGTGCAAATAAATTGTATCTTCTCTATGGGGCAAGGATTTAAAGGGTTGATGATTTCATTTATTTTTAACAATTCTAGAATATCGTCATCCAATATTTTATCGACTCTATTGGAAGATTTTATGCAGATGTCTTCAATTTTATCAATAATAGAATCACTAGGTAATTCTTCACATTCATTAGGGAATTTGTATGGCAATCCAAAAATATTCAATTTTAGCCTTTTAATAAGATCTTTTCCTATAAGCACTTCATATTCGTGCATTTCTTTTAGCACCTCAAATTTTGCACTAACAATACTTTTCCCTGCGTATATTGTTACTAAATCAGTTATTTTATAACGCGGCTGCTTGATCTGTGAGTCGGCAAATATATTATAGTCATCTACGTCTTCACAATTAACATTTAATTCCCAAGTATGCAGGTCGGATATACATGAAACTTTGGTGCTGGTATCTAGCTCAGTATAAATATTATGCCTATTTATTAGTATTGGAAATATAAAATCTTTAAACAATCTATCTGAAGCATCGGAATATTATTTCTTAATAGAGTGCTCTTTTAGGTCTTCAGTTACTGGCAGCCTATCAATTTTAAAGTTCGATATTCTCTTTATTTGACGGTTTTCGGCATTTTTGACTGGGCAGTTCGTTGAGGTATGGTATTGACTTCCACATGAATCACAATTGTAGTATCTTTCTTTATTCTTGATGAACCAGCGCTATAATTGCTATTATTTTTATTAGTATAGCGTTCTTCACTGTTGTGCGATTTTGAATTAATAAAGGTGCAGAATTTGCCTGTTTTTTTTTGGATAGTTGGTTGTATGAGTAATTATTGTTATATCATCTTGATTTATTAGAATTGTTATTATTGTTATTGAAATGGTTAAATTTGTAAAAAATCGAATATGGTTGATTATTATTTTGGGTATATTTATAATTTTCGCAGCAGTTATCCCTTTGAATAAAATGAGTAATATTTGAAAACTGCATAGCTAACTATGATATTATTAAAAATTTAAATTTTTTTCCCGTTGTCTAAAATAGTTCCTTCTACCTGGCGTCTTATCCCATCAGGTAGGAAAGCCAAATATCTCATTGTTGCATTAACATCAGATGTTAGTAGTTCTATTGCCTTAATAATTTCCTAGTACCTTTTATAAAGTTCGGATACATTTTCTCCTAGAAAAATTTAAATATTACAAAGATGCTATAGTAATATGAATTTTCTCTCAGGGTCGTAAAATAGCCATTTAAATATAGATATAGTTACGGGCAGTTCGTCATTTCCGCTCATAGAGTTTATTAACATTGCAAGTTTCATTGATACATCCAAAAGGGGTATTATCCTAGCCCTGCGTTTGCCTGATTCAAGGCTGTTGGAATGTATGTATACATCTAATATTTCATTAATCTGATCTGTTTCTCGATATGTTAGTCACGGAGACAGGAAAAAAGACAGGGAGAAGATTGGACTGAAACCGAAAATAAGACATAGACTAAGATTGTGTTATTAATTTAATCTTTTTATGGTGATATATATTTAGAAGGATAAATATTATAAAATAAATTATACATCTAGATTTTCCGAAAGATGGAAAAAGGTTTCCCTTTTATATTTTTGAAGAAAAGTAATAATGATAATATTAAATATACATAATTATAAAAGTATTAACAATTTTGAAAAAATAGCTTGCGTAATATTATGAAATGTTCTAAAAGGTTTTAGAAACGACTGTATAGAATCTATGGATAACATTTCATCGTTTTCCAAAATTTTACATGATGTTGAATGATGTTCCATAAACTTCTAGAGTGTTTCTGTCAATAATAAAAAGAATAATATACTCACGTAAAAATGAATCGAATAAGAATAATTATATCAAGGAATTAAAAGACAATGAGAATAAAATCAATCAAATAAAAAAAAACTGGAATGCGTAATTATTCGCTCGAGATTCAATTTGTCAGATAAAAATGAAAATTATAACAAATATTTCTATGGACTGCATAAATATAGAGAAAAGAGAAAAGAAATTAACTAGTTATCCAATTAAAAATGTAAAATCTGTCAGGCAAAAATGATATTTAAAATATACACTCTTATTATAGGTCTTTGTTCCAAAAAGGCCATACCTCATCAATCATCCAATTAAATTACTATCTGGAATGGAAGCTAGTCTTAAAACTACAGAAGTGAACATGATTGATAATAAAATTGAGACAATTGAGATAATGAACCTAATCAATGATTCTCCTTATAATAAATCACCATGATATGATGGGTTATCCTTTGAATTTTATAAGAAATTCAAAGAGGAAATATACAGTATCTTAGAGAGGATATTCAACTGCAATCAAGAAATAAAAAAATGGAAACATTTTAATGATGGATTCACAATCATCCTGATACCTAAAAAAGGAGACTTAATGACTCTCAAAAATTATCGGTCAATAAATCTTTCTAACTAGATGAGAAAACATTCTAAAAATTTAATTGAAAAATTAATTTATTTCTGCCAATCAGGCTTTGTTAAAGACAGAAATATCTTCGATATAATTCGTAACACAAGCTTTCTATTCGAAAATAGTATAAGAGGTCCTATTAGAGCCAAAGGGTATCTTATTATGATTAATCAAGAAAAAGCTTATGACTAAGTTGGCTTAGTCCATCTGTACAAGTGTTTAGAAAAGTTTGGATTCAGAATATCGTTTATCATCTCGTATTGAAATATATACAAAGATTCATATACAAGAGTATGTATATATGACACGCTTACTGAACCAATAATAATTGAACAAGGAATACGATAAGGGGACCCTATCTTTCCTTTATAGTATAATCAAATAATTGAGCCTTTCCTGATTAGTCTGAATAATAATATATAGGGGATAAAAGTGCCCAAAGAAAAAAAGATATTTAGCTTATCATACGATTTTTTATTTGCAATCAAATCTCATGAAGATGAATCAATACTAAATAAAACACTCGAGCTTCATTTGCTAGCCTCAAAATCAAAAATCAAAATCAAAAAATTCAATTGCATATAAATAGATAACCCAAAGGATGTCTGGCTAAATCAAATAGTTATTAATCCAATAAAAACATTCAAATACCTCGGATTAAACTTTTCATGAAAATTGATGTCGATCAAAAAGATTCATGAAACCCTAGTTGAAAAAATAAGTAATAAAATCAATAGTTTATAAAATCAATAGTTTATAAAATAGAAAGCTTTCTTAAAATGGAAAAGTACTAGTGGTTACAGCTATATACTCTTCAAACTCTGGTACACTGCACAAACAATACCATTCGAAAATGGTTTTACCAGACCTGTAAAAAAAATAATAAATAGATTCATATCCAGCAATACAAAAACACTGATAAAAATCAATAAATAGAGCTGGATAAAAAGAATGGGAGGTTGGAATTAACGAATATCGAAGCCCAATAAAAAATACTAATTATTAATTGGCACAAAAAATTTCTTACAAAAAAGCACACAATATGGAGATATCTAGTGGTTAGTAATATCAAATCACTCCCCATCAGTTACGATAAAATCTATAACATACAAGATCTACTGGCTAGAATTGATCCACGAAAATATTCTAAAAAAATTCAGCCAATATGAAGCAAATAAATTAATATAGCAAAATAACTATGCAAACTAAAACTGATAAATACACACAATTGGTCATAAGAACGAGTTAAAATGATCGGCCTATATAATATTAAAAAATAAATTGGTACAAGTATTAATAATAAAGAACTAATAACCTCAGTCAATCCTTTTGAAAATGCATATGTATATGGAAGGACCACTCAAATACCATATTAAAAATTGAAATCAGAAAATCACCAATAAACTTCTCAGTAAGTTCAATCACAAAAAATATGTGTATCAATTAGGAATACAATAAAGATAAAATATATAAATTATCAATTGCAGATGGAAATTATCCCTCAGAATAATTGGAAAACAAAATAATTATTAATAAAAAAGATACCAAAAAATAGTAATGATCTAATTTATTCACCCAAATAGACAGAATGGAAGAAAAAAGAACTCATAAAAATTGTTTAACTGCATGAGAATATATAATTGATTTTGAAAAAAAAATTGACAAATACTTATAGCTACAATTTCAAAAAGCCCTGTTTACTGGAGAAAAGCTGAGAATCTGGAGAATAAAAAATTTAGCCAATCACATGAGTGAAAATCTTGTAAAGAGCATAAGGAAAAAATTCCACACATTAAATTTTTCCAACAGAAGAATAATTTAGTCGTAGAAAAATTTCTATAAATATATTGAGATCGATTCATTAGACAAAGAGTTATTCAATAGAATAACCGCTACAGTTATTTGATATTTTTTACTACCAATGGAAAGAAATTTCCGAAAATAGATATATATATGAACTTGTTATTTGGATTATAAATCGACTACGGGTTGAAACAGAACTTTCAGAAATAATAATGTATGTAGAAGGAATAATTAACAGGATGAAAAATAATCCACGTCAAAAAATAATTATGGATTTTAAACTCAATAAAATAGAGAATCCTGGTTAGCTATAACAACCAAATGGATTCAAATGATCCTGTAGGATAAATATTTTATATTGGTGCTGATATCTGATCACTTTCTATTCTCTATTTTTTATGCAATCACTATTAAGTTTACGTTTATCTTTAATTAACTACTTTTATTAATTGACTATAACATTTTGTTCATAAATAAATGAGATATCGAAAATAAATAAATAATTTTATTATATTTTATATACTAAAGTATTACATATAAAGGAATTCTTCAACTAAATTATTACATTATAAAAATATTTAGTATAAATTTAACGAATTATTTATTTAATAAAATAATTTATTTAATAAAATAATTTATTTAATAAAATTATTAGAATAAAGGTATCTAATTTATCTAAAATCTAACTATACTACCTTTTAAATATTTTTATTAATTTATAGCTATTTAAAGATCAACCAGGGACCAAGTGATCAGAAATGGGTTCAGATAATATGACAGGAATATCAAGACCAAAAGAGATAATTCAAGAGTTATATCTAAAAAAGTAAGCCAATTATTACTAAAGAGTTTTTATTTAGATTGGAGACATTTGTTGTCTGATATGGAAGAAGAAACTGGGTAAAAAAAAGACTATTTATACTTTTTGAATAAGTGCAAATTTGTATAAATCATAATAAAGGCCAACTAAAAACTAAAGACTAATAATAATAATACTTGTCCAAGGAACATTGCCAAGCTATTTATTTGTGCAAGACAAATATTCCGCAGCATATCTTATCCGATCATGACATAATATCAAAATTAAAAATTTAGAACTCGTTATTCTCATATTAACCAAATCGTGGTACATAATCAACGAATATTACCAATTTGATCTGTTATAATTCACTCAAACTCGCTGGATTACACCTAAACCGATTATCGACCATGAACCTGCTCGAATATTTTCCCTTTTATTATCTAAGATTAAAGGTATAATCTCGTTAGCAAGTGTATCAATATACTATATAAACCTATATTAAACAGCATTTATTAGTGATATTTATACTCCTTGATAATTGAAAAATGAGTAAATAATTAGTTACAAAATTAAAAAAAGCTTTTCCTTAGTAACGGGGACATAAACTCAATTTTGGTTACAACTTTTCGAAAAAAAAAGATCATACCGGAAGACAGAGTAAGGATATTCAAAGAACTTTGTATGAAGCACTCCTTAAATGATCCCGTACCAGACTCTCCGGGACCTACGCCTGATCACGCCTTTGTACATAGTTCTTTGGTAGCCATTGCTTCCTTTTCTGACATTTGTGAAAATTTATCAGATCATAAATTTATGATTTTGGATTTAAATATATATACTAATAATATTTTTGTAAATAAATATTCAGATTTAAATTCAATAAAGTTCAACTTGACTGCTTTACTTAAACCAGCTACTAATTTGAATTTTAATAATCAGTATGATAATAATCATTATTTGATTAATACAATTTTAATAAATTTAGATAATTTATCTTTTAAAAACTACTATATAAAAAAAACTTAGCTTGAATATGTATTATAGTAACTTTATCGATTATATTATACAATATGTGATGAATGCTTGGGATCATATTCTATACAAAAAATACATCAAACTAAAGATTGTAATAACAGTAATTACTATAGCTTATTAGATGATTAAAAAAATCTAACAAAGCAGTATTACTATTTAAAAAAATCCCAAAAGGCTTCTAACCAGCTTAATATGATAAATTCAAGATACCATAACAAATCAGCAATTGATTATTGTGTTGATTTTTATATTGAATTATATTCGCATAGTATTAGCGATTTAGGTGATATAAATTTAGAAAAAAAATATATACCAACTGACACATGTAGACATGATTTAACTATATATAAATTTTTTTCACATAGTTATATTAAAAAAAATATAATAAATACCATCATCTAATTCAGCTGGGCCATACCCATCACATATAAAAATTTTATAAGCTCTAACCAAGTCTGAGAATTTTGTACATGACTTGTTTTTGTTATTCAAATTTATAATTAAACATAGTATTACACCTGAGTGCTGGAATACAATCCATATATTCCCAATACCAAAAGAATGTGATAGCAATACTATTGAATCAATTAGACATTTAGCGCTAACATCAATCCTTAGAAGAGTATTTTAGTCTATATTATTAGAATATATAAACACAACCATACTAACTAAGTTCCATCGATTACAAGCAGGTTTTAGATCTGGATATTCTACATTAACTCACTCTATTATTTCTAGCGGCTTATTTTATTTGGATGCTAATTAAAAAAAGGCTTGATAGGGTTTTTATAGACCTCAAGCAGGCTTATGATAGGGTTGAAATTGACACACTATTATTCAAAATTAAAAATAAGTCAGAATCTGACAAAATTACTAAATTATATGCTGATTATTTACAAATTGTTTTTCTACTATGAGTATAAATGGTGTGATATCAGCGCCATTCAAAAGGGAGCGTGGACTATTCCTAGGTTCAATACTTCCACCTTTCTATTTAATATATACATTGACGATCTAATATATGATATATCAGATAACATATATATACCATCAGCTCTTCTTTTTTCTATTGATATCCAACTTTTACCAAAAGATTATAATGATGCAGTCAGAATAGTAATTACAGTTGAAAATTAGTATAAAAATAATAAAATGACTATAAACATTAAAAAATCTGCATACATTGGACCTTCAGGTTGAAAATTATTTATCGATGATGTTCCATTACCAAATCCTAAGTCATAAAATTATTTGGGGTTACCTATAATTGTAGGAGGAGTTGATTGGAAGTCATTTGTTAAAGATGCAACTTTCAAGTCTGCGAGTATGTTAAAATTTTTACATGCCAAAGGGAATAACTGGACTCCAATAATTAGGCTATCAATTAAAAAATCAAATGTTCGATCGATTTGGGATTATGCTGCGACACTAATGTCTCTTACTCTAAATAACAACTGATTAAAAGCCTTACAAGAATAGAGTCTATTAAGGATAGATTTGAAACTGTTTTAGTAAAATTTACAATACATATTTAAAGTGATCAGTAAATATCCCACTCCTTAGTTTAATATCTGAAATTATTAGTTAAAAATTGGCGCCAGCAATAAATAACTAATTAAAAAGAATATCCACAACTGCGATATATTTAGAATTATTAAACCTAGCATTGATAAAAGAGGATTTTTAAAAAAATACTTTTATGATAGAAAGGTAAAGTTACTTTCATCAACGAAATTTTCTCGGGATCGAATAAAATTTATAATAAAAGGTAGTAGGCATTAATAATAAGCAGCAGATATATCATTTTATATGAAGAATACTGAATTATCAAAGCATTCAATCAAATGGCGGACAAAATCAGTATTTTTTAAGAGAAAATGTAGGGAATGCAAAAAAAACTTCAAAATATCGCACTTGGCTAGATGCTTCAACTTGGATGAT
>LSSN01001759.1:0-11288 GCA_001970855.1 Smittium culicis
ATAGAAGATAGAAGATAGAAGATAGAAGATAGAAGATAGAAGATAGAAGATAGAAGATAGAAGATAGAAGATAGAAGATAGAAGATAGAAGATAGAAGATAGAAGATAGAAGATAGAAGATAGAAGATAGAAGATAGAAATCCGTATTTGTCATTAAAATAACATTTTTTTATTTATAAAATTCTAAAGTTAAAACATGAAATACAAAGAAATTAAAAAATCAAAAATTTTATGTCTGATAAAATATAATAAATTAAAATATTATTCTAACAATTTTTTAACCCATTGTGAGGCTAAAAAACAGTCTACCTTTAGACGGGAAAGGCCCGAAAAATGGGCAAAGATTATAGAGTTGTGTATACTGTAAGTATAATTATAGTAGCGTTTGTATCAAAGTATAGTTTTTTATTTTTCTTTTCAAGATCTTTATATTTAATTTCTAAGCCTCTTAGCATTATTATATTATTGTAGTACTTATATTATGCCTTAAATTCTGATATTATTTATTGTGCTACTTTTTTTATTTATTTGTCAAAATACTTATTCAATTTTATTCCTATAATAGTGCTAGTCTAAATTTATGTTTATATTTTTGTTTAAACTAAAGATGTAAATTGTCATCTTTTTATTTTATTCTATTATTATATATAGATCATATAACCTTTTATTCTGTTGATATAATTATAGTCATATTTATTTCTTTTCTCGTTCCTTGTAACGATAAGTTCTACATAATAATATTTATTTCCTCTAAACATCATTGTATTTCGTTTTATTTCATTTTATAATTATATTTATTTAAAAATACATCTTTTTATTTAGATGGGAGTGGATTTTATCTATTATCCTTAAGGAATTATACTCAAACTTTTTATGGCACTTTTTCTCTTTTTATAATTTATATTCAAATTCAAATACTTTTGGTTATTGTGATTTTTTTCAAGTGTACTTGTCATTAAATTAAGATCTTTAATATATTACATAACAATAATTAATTAGTGCAATACTAGTTATTATTTTGAATGCAGTTATTATTATTCTGTATAATACTAAATTAGAGCTTATCTCTTTAAAAAAGTTTGAAATCTTCCTCCTTAGAGTATATAAAACCATTCTAAACTCAAATAAAGTTTTATAAATAAGTATCTGTTAAAAGATTAAGCTTAGTAAGACTTTACTTATACCTTTATCTGAATAATTTAAAGTACATATTTTAATTAATAGTTTCAATTAAGAAAAAAGTAAAATAAATTTAGTTAGTGCTTAATTTCATTTAATTATAACTCGAGGTATATAGCTCAATTTTTTTTCAGAAGTTTATACATTTTTTGCATATGGGGGATTCTGAACGAAGAGAGCACTTTGTTTCAGTTTAAAAGGTATCTCGTTTTTTCTATGTATACTTTTAGTTATGAAATTTTTATTTACAATAAAAAAGAAATGATTTTGCTCATTGGTCAACAATAATTTATACGATTTTAATCACTGTAACACCTTACACCATAAATTGACTCCATAAAGAATCTCCCATATTGACTTTTAGTCCCGATTTTACCCATAAAAATTTCTGGTTAGATGTTTTTTTCTTGACATCCATTTGTGGAGTTCTTAAATGTATAGCCCAAGCATCTTTCAGTCTATTTTTTTTTGCATTAATTTAATCATTTTTATTGGACAATTTAGATCACTATTTGTAACAGTTTTAATACAAATAAAAAAAAATACCTGGCGAATAAAATTTAAAAATTAAAAAGGATATAGGATTTTAGGTATTATTTTTGGAAAAAGTCTAAAATGAGATAAAAATTTTACAAATTAAATAAAAAAAAGATTAGATGCTTTTTATAATGATGTAAATAATTTAGATTCATTTTTTCTAAAAAAAGTTTATATATAATATTTAGTTCCTCTTTGAACCAATGGCCAGTGGGTATCAAGCTACATGAGCAGCGGAACAGGGTCGGCTGAAAAATGATTATTTATTATTATTTTTAATCGTTTAAATATTTTTTAATAGTTTTTTGCGTACTTCTAAAAATGTTTATAGGCACTGTGATACTAAAAATAAAAAAATAGTACCAGTTACTCTAAATTATTTGTATTACGGTAAAAACTCAGAGTAAACAACAGGTATTTTTAAATAATTTTGGTTCAAATATCCTCTCAGATAGCAATTTGCCATTGTAAAAGTTTTTTAATGATATAAATAGCTACCAAGGAACTAGCTACAAATAAAAAAAAAGCTAGAATCTAGAATTCTAAATATAATAAATTGGTTAATTTATTATTTTTTTAAACAAATAAGTGAAATTTAATTCGCCAAGTACATGATTTAGTTTTCATGCTAGAAATTATATTTTTGCTCATTTTACGGCCACTTTACAACAGAACTGCGAATTGCCTTCTGAGAATGCAATTATCGATTTTTTTTTTTTAGTCACGGAATTTTATTGGTACGGTAACAATAATAGAAAATACCCGCTAAATAAACTAAAAAAAATAGAAATTTGGTGCAAGGCATAAAAAAACTAATATTCTAGTACTAATAAATTCCTCTTCCGGTCCACCGGCTGCGAACCTAAAGGGAAATGGGATCAATCTACCAACCGAAAGATCCACCCAGGCATTGCTTCAAGTAGGCTGAATGACTGAAGTTTCAAGCAGTCATGGAATTAAGCTCATTCCAACTAAAGAGTGCAATTGACAATAGGCCAGACTATTTGCAAAGTAAATAGCCAATTCGCAAATAAAATTTACTTAAACTTGCAAATTTAATTTAATTAGCCTATTAAATCGCTTTAGTAAAAATGATATACGCTTCAAACAACAAATCAACATTTTTTCGATTTAAAATTCATAATGTTGCCTTCTTATAGGGTAACCACCTTAAGGTATTACGATATTAGAGATTTTACTGTAATACTGTTAAAATTAAAAACATTTAATTATATTTACTTGCGAGAATATTTAGAGTATCGGAACTTTTTACATTATGCTATTCCTACTCGTAAGTGTTGCATTTATTTAAGTTTTGGTTAGAAATTACCATCGAAAGGTTTATCTGATACAACTAATAACTTTACTTAAGTGAATTAACCAATCGTAATTCTAAGAAAATTGGCTCTGCTTCCCTCAGCCCTTTCAGGAGCGGTTGAATTGTTCTGAGCTATGAAAATCATCCAACCATATCATGATTAGATAAATTAACATAAAATTACACTAATTTATATGCTGTTGTCAAAAATAAAATCAATTATAAATAGCTTTCAACTGGCATGTCCAATTATGTATATTTTTTTATAAATAAACTTAAGAGTGTTGGCTACGGAAAGGCTAAAGAGTATCTCATATGGGAGATTATTTCAAGGAGCGGAACTTTACTTATTAAGTTTACCCTATTGAGCAATATCACTTTTATTTTTAAACATTTTTAGAAAAATTATCGATTGAATTTTCTGATACAACCAATACCTTTGCCTAAAAAAAGTAAGCAAATAAAATTTCTTAGATAAAAAGTTCCGCTTCCTTCAAGAATATCCCATTTATGGGGGATTCTTTATAGGTGTGGATAATTTTCTATTAAATCTTTCCTTAGCTTTAAATTTTATTTGGGATTTAAATTATAGTATGAATTCACTAATAAATTGATTTAATAGTTTAGCCAATAATTCCACCTAATTATTATTAAAAACTAAAATTCCATGGAAAAAAGTTTATCGCTCTAAGTACCTTCCATATTCTTAGAGGGGCATTGGATGTATAAAGCTAACTAGTAATAGATAAAATGAAACGTGTGCAGAATAAATCTGTTTAAAGCGCAAGTATATTTTCTTCAAGGGAGATAGTTTTTATTGTGTTACAATCTACTTGTGAGACTCTGAACGAAGAGAGAGCTTTATTTCAGTTATAATTTTACTGACTTTAGCATTTAAAGATTGTAAACATTATTGGCGGAATTTAAAATGCATTTCATTTTTTCTACTTATTCGTTTAATTCTGTTATCTTCATTTGCTAAAAAAAAGAAATGACATTGCTCTTTGTCTTGATTTTTATTTAATTTTATACATTGTAATACTTTAAACTATAAAATGGCTCCTTCATAAAGAACCTCCCATTTTATAAGTAATATTTAATTAAATTAGCATAATGATGCCATTTTAGACGCTAATTCTGTTTAATCGCGATAAACTAATGTAATCAAAAGTTCTATTATGGAATTTATAAAAAATAGTAATAATTGAAATTCCATCCATCCAATATGTATGAAAATAGCTTTTTCTTGGCTTCAAATTTTATTTGGGGGTTGAATTTAACAAGAGTATACTAACGAATATATTGAATATTTTATCCAAAAACTTTAATAATTAGTATTTTCAATTAAAATTCCAGGGATAAAGATTTCTTATTATCCTATGAATCTTCTAAGTGTAGCGATCTTGCAACTTTGTTAGAGTATACTATAATTTATAAGCGGGAGATTATTTCGAGGTGCGGAACCTTTCCTATTTAAAATTTCCTACTCATTGACTTTTCTCATACATTTAAATCTTTTTAGAATAAATCATCCTATGAATTTTATGATATAGCCAATAGCATTGCCTGATTTGCATAGTCAAATAGAATTTCTAAGAAATAAGTTCCTTTTCTCCTAAGAATATCCCAAGTGCGTAAAATTATTTGTAAATTTAATTCTAGTCGAACTAATTTGACTAATAAATCAAAAATGTTATCCAATAATTTGAGCCGTGACATTAGCTAACAAATAATATATTAGATTTAATAAGTATACAGCTCATATAATTAATCATTTGCCGAATGATACAAATTTTGGTTTTTATTCCCTTTCAGGGGAGGTTGACTGTTTTTGATCTATAATACATCAAAAATTAGATGCAACATAAAAAAATTTAATTCCAAGACTAAAACAATTGTTGGTATATGCTATCGTAACTGCAAATAATAAATTTACTTTTAATCCATAAACGAATCAAAAAATTCACACGTTTATAGAGCGTTGGACGGCAGGATTAAAATGAATAGTTTGATTTAAGCTGCTATTACTTGTTAGGTCTAAAATTTTAAAATTGGTGTGTTTTAGGACATAAAATTAGTAAAGCCATTAGTGATTAGCTTAATTATCGAAAAAATGATCTTCATACCAAATATAATTATGCTTATTTTGCGATAGAGCTAAAATTGATAAAGCTTATTAAAAGTAAAACATGAGTCAGCTTTAATTTTCGCCGTTTTTTTTCGTGTGTCCAAGTAACCAAATCTGTGTAATAAAGAAAAATATATTCACCAGTATTTTTGTAATTTTATTAGAGCTGTACTTGTACAACATTTAATTTATTTATATTACAGTGCTATTTTTTTATCTTACTTTCGATTCGATAGTAAGGATTGGTCTACTAATAAACCAAACATCTTGAGAATTTTAAAATTTTCTCAATTCCTTGATTGCTAAGTAAATAATAATAGATGATCATATATCTGGAATGATATAGTAATTATTTTTTAATTAAATTTAGAACTCATAATTTTATTTATTTTCGATTATTTCTTACAAATTTATTAATAATGTTAACTTTGATGGTTCAATTAAAAATTAATTTTGATTTTAGACGCAAATTTTAAGCTGAGGACAAAAAAGTTATATATTATAGTTAAAATCTAAATATTATAATATTACGAATATTTGTCTTAATAAGAAATAGATTACATACTTTGTATTTTTTGGAACTATTATGCTTAAAATTTTTTTATATTTTAGACTAAGGATTGAAATAATATAAACTTTGCTTCTTTTGATATTGGGTTCGGAATTTAGACTATAAAGGTCTTTAAGGGCAAATTTCTCTAGTTAATTAGATTTTTAAAAATATCCTATACTCAAATTATATAATTCAATAAAAAGATTATATCGATAAAACTCTATCTAAAACTATAATTTACTGATAGCTAAATATTGTACAAATTCAAAAAAAAAATTTTTTTTATATCAAACAATTTTTTGGCTAGGTGTTATTTTTCTTTACACTACATCGGTTTGTAGTGAGTATATAGTATATCAGAATTAATGCAATTGTATTTATTTATTTTAGAATCAATACAATTGTATTTTAAAATATTAGAATTAGGGGTAGGTTAATTTTAAAAATTAAAAAGTATTAAATAATGCGATTATTCCAATTCAGAAAGTATAGCATTTGAAACGCAGCATGTATCTAATAATTATTAATACATCAATTGAAATTAGATGGATAATTTAAGCTTGTGCTATGATTATAATTTTTTGAACTAATCGCGCCACCTTGAAATATTAGTAGAATTGAAAATATTTTAAAAAATGTTTTATACTTTATAAATTTTGGATTATGGTTATAAAGTATTAGTTGCTCGGTGAAATAAGCAATCTTAGCAGTTTATTTTTGGTTAATTATATAGAACCATTTATAAATGTATAACTGCCCAGTGGATTAGAAGAAGGAAATAAATTAGACCTCAAAGAATTAGGTAAAAAAAATTATTTTTGGTAAACTGAGTATCAATAAACGAAACACTTAGAAAAGAATAGTCACTTTAGATAATTTGTAGTGTACCAGTTTGAAATTTCAGGGGCAATGATATAAGTTAAATATTATATACCGATTCGCTAGAGATATTTATGTAAACTAGTCCATTGAAATAAATTTGTAACCAGTCAATAAGAAAATAGAAATTTTATTAATATTATTTGCTCAATGATAAAGGCTCTAATATTGTAAACTCAAAAATGGCTTATTTTGCGTGAAATAGATAAAGTTTAGTCATATTTATAATTTCTTATAAAAATAATTGTCTATATCAATATTAAAATGCGTCCTTATTTCACATGTAGTCAATAATTTAGAAATTTAGAAAAAAAAATAAAATAATATTCGTTGATTAAGCTTTCAAGGGTTTTTTACTCGATATTAACATTTAAAAGCATTAAATTACTAAATCATTTCAGAGATATTTTTCTTGATAGAATGAAGTTTATTTAGATAGACTATTTAAATAATTATTAATTATAAGTAAAAGATAAAAGGCTAAAAATTATTTATAGCCCCATCACGGACATAGCCTTTGTTTGATCTACCAAATAAAGTCAAATGTTTTCAATTAAAATACTTTAATTCTGATGCCTTTAGAATTATTGGTTTATTGTAATATAGCGGCAAATAATAAATTTACTTTTAAATCATAAATGAATCATAAAATTGATTTTTTTAATGAGCGTTAAAAGGGAAAGGAATATTACAAAAATTTTCAAAAAGTAGTAAATAGCACTTTATAATGGGATGACTTGCTCTTTGCTGGAAGGTAGTATGTTTTTGATCGACAAATTACGACCGTCTGTATCCAATAAAAATAATCCAATTCCGAATCTAAAATAATATCGGGTTTTGTAGTATAATAGATACTAATATATTTACTCATAAATCATTAGCAGGATATTAAATTCATTTTTTATAAAGATTGTTTGTAAGGTGAGCGGTAAAATTTTACAAAATATTGGGTTTATTATTTAGCCACTAGTTTATCCCTTTCAGCTGCGGTTGGCTTTTTTTGAACTGTCAAATTTATCCAACCAAACGACAACTGATAAATCAATATAGAATTTTAATGATTTATTTGCTATTAATTCCAGAGTGTCCAATAACTAATGATTTAAAATAAGTTTATCCAATTATGTTTTTTAATCAAGTAAAGATTGTTGGCGCCTTGAAAATGTTAAAACTAAAAAATTTTAAAGCTACTTTAAAGACGCGGTCGACTTTTTTTGAACTGAAAAGATAGGTCAACCATATTCATAATAGGTAATTTTATTCACAACAGCAAATTATTTATTGGCGATGAAATAATTAACATATAATAATAAATTTCTCCTAAACTTTATAATCGATTACGATATTTAAAAAAGTTAATAGGCATTTAACCAGCAAAGATATAAAAAAGCACCCTTAAAATAATTGGGCAAAACAGGCCTCTTATTGAAATATGGTGTGCAAGTTGTATTTGTTAGCTCAAAATTACTACTCACAGTTTTTATAGCTTCTAATGAGAATGCGCTTATTAACACTTTCTAAAGAATTTAATAAATGTGTAGCTATTTATAATTACCTGGCCAATAGGGATATAATATAGTAAAAAATTAAAAATATCGAGATAGCTGAGTTATTGATCACCTATTCCAATCGCAAGCCGATTAAATATTCATTATTAACTGCTTATTAAACTATAAGTATATTTTATTAATTTTACAATCTATAATTAAGTAATATCTATCGCTTTTACATTTACATGCAAATTACAGACACGTATTATAGCACAGCAGTGACTGTATTTTTGCACCTTTTTAATATGCCTAGATGCACCAGTCTAATATTTAGATTGTGTTAATAAATAATCGGTTGTTACTTTTGGTCTACTTGATTAGAAAATCAATCTTTATGTAAATTAAGAGTAACTTATTAATCAATTCATTATCGTGTATACTTGTATACATAAAGTCTAAAATATCTAAAGGTTTTAGAGATTTTGTGATTAATTTGAGCAGATATACAAAATTACACTACAACGAACCATTATATAAAATTAAGAAAATTTATCGTGCTGTACAAAAACCTTTCTAAAAAATTCTGTATCTATAAAGTAAAATAGGTCTGACATTAGTAAGGTTTGTGAGATGTTTAATAATTTTTTTATATTCACGAGATACAAACATACCAATCTAATGTATGAAAATTACCGTTGTATATAAAAAAACTTTAGAGCCCTAAAATTATTTAATTTCACGAAAGTATAAAATATCTATTTTTTTTTTTTTCATATATAAACATCTCAATAAACCTAAATCCATCACCATTATTTACGAAATAGCAAAATATACTTTAAATTAAATCTAATTAATAATCAAGAGCTTGCTTTGACTATTTTTTGCATAGACAAAAATAAGAATAATTCATCAAGAATCGCTTCATAAGATAGTCCATCCCTGTCATTTAAAATCCCTTAAGACTATTTTACAAAGCTACATATAATAAATCCAAATCGCCAATTTCAGTTATATAGCTATCAGTAAAATGTACAATATAGAATCAAATTTTCAGAATTTTACACAGGAAACTTCGCCAAAACTACGAGATTATCCATATGAAGTTATTGAGCAGGAAGAATAAAAATATTTTCAACTTAACATTCAGCAGAGATATTCTTATTCAATCCTCATGCTTTCATTGAAAAAACTGAAATAATTCCATAAGATCCCCAGCTCTGTAAAATATTTTTTTGGTCTGTCGGTTTCATCCTAGTATATAGCTGCAAAATAATATAACTATTGTAAAATCGAACTTTATCATCAAATGTTTTCAACTTTATCTGACTATGAAACGGGCTAGAATCGATAAAATACACTCCCCCCCTTCCTTTAAATATTTATTTTTAATACTATGTATATATTGTTAGTTGTTTCTGATGAAACTTTAATCCCTGATATCTGTTATATTTAAAAACCAGCTTCATTTTTTGCTTTAACGTAGCTATACTTATCAAGAAATTTTATTCTCAATATTTTTTATCAATTTATTTTTATAATTTTAAGTAACTTTTTTTCTTTGAAATTTTTCATTAACTCTTTCCTGTCCAACACTCTTTAAAAAAATCAATTTTATGATTAGTATGAGATTTATGAGCAAGTTTACTACTTGTTTTTTATTGAGAGTATACCAATAATTATAAAGGCCTCATAAATAAATTTAAAATTGAGCTCAGTCGCGCTATATTTGGGAGATTAAAAATAGTCTACAGCCCGTGAAAGGTTTAAACCAGAAATGTTTAATTTTTTTAATCTTTGTCATCTACGCTCTACAATAGAACCAATTAATTGATTCGCCAGTGATTTATGTTTTAATTTATTATTTGCTGTTGTTTAGCAATAATCCAATACTTCTAAAGGAATCAGAATATAAGTATTTTAATTGAACACATTTGGCTTTATTTGGTAGACCAAATAAAGGCTATCTTATGTGATAGGGTTAACTTTTCGAGCCCTAAACCTTATAAAAAATGAAATCAACTGTTCGTTTATTGTTTATAATTAATTTTATTATTTGCTATTATTATAAAACATACCAACGATATTTAAAACTTTGGAGCTAAATTATAAGAATCGGATTCAGTTGGCTAGGTTTAGCTATAAACAACAAAATACTGTCCCATGAAAGGGTTAAAAAATAATCCTGATGATTCTTTAATGATTAATAAGTAAATTTATTATTTGTTAACACTCTACAGTAAATAATGCTTTTGAAGGTACGATATTGAGCTACTTTAACCCTTTCGCATGAGGTACAACTTTTGGGAGACTCTTTATGAAGAGAGAACTTTTATGTATAAAGAGTTAGTATATGAAATTTCATGTTAATTAATTATCCAGTAAATAAAGTCTAGTATTTTTTTTAGCATTAATACTTAAAGTATTAAATGGCTAATGGAAATATCTTACCTATTACGTCAATAATAATTTATAATTTAAATATTCATTCCAATAAATACAATCTGCAACAAAGCGCCTTCATTATTTATCCCCGATTTTTTATCCAATATAAATAGCTAATTGAATTCAAATAAAATACTTAAGTTTCGAAGCTTTGAGAATTATTGGTAGGCTTAAATAAACAGCAAATAAAAAACCTCCTTACAAATTATAAACGAATCAATTTATTCCATTTAATAGAGCGTTTGTCGGGGCAGGGTTAAATGGATCTATTTGATTATGCTTGAAAGCACAAACACTGCGTACGGCCCAAAAAAGAATTAGTATTTGAAATATTTTATACAAAGATTTTTTCAGATATTGTTTTTATTTGCTATATTTTTTATCTGGAATGTTTAGGCTTTCTTAAGAGCAAACAAATTCAGCCATCTAGCTTTCTTACAAATTTAGTTGTTCGCTAGTACTCAACACCACTGGCTCGATCTAAATGGGATATCTAATTTGAAATCCAAATAAAAGCCAAAAGTTTATTCACTTACTATTTGTATAATTCTAGGAATTTAGAATTAAGTGTAGATTTAAAACTCGAATTTAACCCTTTCCTGGGTGAAAGGCATCTTTTGGTCTGACAAATCTAGCAAGCTATTTGTAATCATATAAATCTAATTCGGAGATTCGTTCACTAATTGTTTTTTTTTTTGTAGAGTGGTAGCAAATGGGCGGTTCTTTTGTTGAGTGGATCGTTTTTTTTTTTTTTTTTTTTTT
>LSSN01001763.1:0-12325 GCA_001970855.1 Smittium culicis
ATAATATAATATAATATAATATAATATAATATAATATAATATAATATAATATAATATAATATAATATAATATAATATAATATAATATAATATAATATAATATAATATAATATAATATAATATAATATAATATAATATAATATAATATAATATAATATAATATAATATAATATAATATAATATAATATAATATAATATAATATAATATAATATAATATAATATAATATAATATAATATAATATAATATAATATAATATAATTTAATGAAATGATAAATAATCTACGTAGAGCAAAGTTCTAACACTTTCAGATGAAATTTACAGGCCTTTTTTTTGCACCTACAATATTTGCACCTAATAAGCTTTACAAAATCACCCTTTCGCTGTGTCACAGTTTTTTCCTGTGACATTATAGTACCACTTGTTCCTATTTTACCCATATAAGGGCAATTTAATTCATCTAAATTTTGTCAATATATGATTTCCTTGATAAATTTACCTCTCTTTTTCGGTTTATTTTATAAATTATAAACGAATTTATTATAGTTAATTTTTTTCTTTATAACCAATAGGGATAATTTTTTAAAAGAAATTCAATTTATTCCGTCTATTTTTTTTTGAATTAATTCAGTCCAATAAGGTTAATTTTGAGGGTTATTTTATTTTCTAAGCTATAAATTGGGTCAAATATTAATATTATCAACTATATTTCCTGAAATTATATTGTGTTCAATTCAATTATGGGTGTATTATTTTGAATTTATTGTAAAGTTTGACCGAAATATAGTACTATGAGCGTTCTTATATTATAATTTCATGAATCAATTTCTTTTCATTTAATTTTAGGTTAATTATAATCGTTAATTTTTTGTTTTATTGTGGTTATTGCAGCATTAAATCATAATTAGGTTCAATATATAAATAATTTTTTATAATTTTTTATGGATAAATTGGCTGCAGGAATTGCTAACAAAAAATCTTGCTAATTTGATAAGATAAAAAAATTTTTTTTGTAATAATAGTGAACTTTATTAATCTTATCTCTAGAATTTGGGAAATTATAATGACTTTATTTGTTAACTGAGTTTGAAATTTCAACTTTTTAAAATATATACTTAACCCATAATCAACATTAAAATTACTATATATTATGGTTTAATATAATCAAATTTTATTCATTCTGCTAGTTTTATATTTTTTAAATGGTTAGCTTTTTCCTACGATAAAAGATTTATTTTCTGCTTATTCTTATTTCGAATTAAGATATTTTAATACATAGATAGCTATATACCAATTTTATATTCTTTAATTCATATTTAAAAATATTCTATCTATAATTACGTCGTTTTAACTTCATCTAATTCATCCGAAACATAATTTTTTGTATATTATATAAGTCAGCTTCTCTAAAGGATTAAAAAAATTAAAAATTCATTATATTTTCATACTAGTTCAGAAAATATTTTTATGATTCTACAATTAATAAACTTATCAAGTATAGCTTTTTAATTTATAGATTAATTTGATCTTAGTTTTATTCTTGTATCAAAAATTTTTTATGAAATTTATTTTATAGTTTGCATTTAATTAATAAACCTGAAATATTTTCCAGATATTAAATTATTTTTTAATATTTATTTTTCTTAATCAAAGATTCCATCGATATTTATACTTTTTAGAGAATAAAAATTTTTTATAAAATATCTCTAATCTGATCTAAGAGTCAAAACTTTATAATTCTGTGATTATTTTGACAAGTTTTCTGTGCTCCTATAAGCTATATGCGAATAAATATTTCAAACCTGGTATTATATATCAATATTTTGACTAAAATTATGTGTGATTAGATTATTAATTAGAATATAATATTTAAACAAGTATCAAGTATATATATTGTGATAGAATTATTGATAAATAATAATAAGCTTCTGACTCAATTGATTTATAAGCTATCGAAAGACTTTTTCTAGTAAAAAAAATTATTCTTAAAATAATAAATATAGTAGAAAATTCTGAAAGAATCTAATCCAGAAAAAATGGCTTCTTTTCTAATTGAGCTTACATTTAATTTCTAAAAATCAACTAATTATCTACGAATAAACTTATCTATATATATTTAATATTCAGTTATAAGTGATAGGTAACCTGTCTCAAAATCAATATTTTATACAATAGAAAAAAATTATTTTGATCATGTGGTAGTTCAATGAAAAATTATGCTTAAATAAAATTAATACTGCTGAAAAAATATTATTTTTCAGTATTTTAAAAAATTTTGTCGATATAAAAAATGACGATTAGCATTTTATATTTATAATAAATAAAAATACTTAAATAAATTCAATGTTTATAATGTGAAATCACATATGATACCTACAGTGGGTTACAAAATCGATAGAATTTTTTTTCTAAATTTAGAATTAAAACTATAACCAGGAATTAAAAAGTAATAGTATACTAATTTATAAATAATATTAATTTGGATTTAAAACACAAATATACCTTTTTTTAGAACATTATAATAAAAAATTACATTATAAAACTGAATTTGAAGGTTTATTTTAATCTAAAAATTATAATAAATATTATTTTATATTATATATATTTAAATAAGTATCATCTTAATCTCCTAATCAGTGATTTTAATTACCTTGATCAAGTTATGAATAAATCAATTTAACCCTAGAAAATTAATTTACTTATCATAATTATGATTAGTTGGAATAAATCTGATAAGATTTGAGAGGGAGTTAAGTATTATTTCAAACGATTAGTAATATATAATTATCTTATCTAAATATTTGAAAATTTATAGCCAGAATTAATGAAAAAGATTTGATTAAAAAAATCGAAAAACTCAGTTTAATCTGTAAGATAAAATTAATATAACTACTGCTAATAATATAAAGTTTATATACTACTAAAATTATTAGGGGTAAATAACTTATTAATGTATAGTATCTAAATACGAATATCGCAAAGATTTGGAATAAAACCTAATTCATACAATCAGAGATCCTAATGTCTTGTATTAAGATTTTTGGGAAATATTTTTTGGTATAGTGACTAAGATCAATATATGTTTTATTTTGAAATATTTTATTTATCTAGATCATCATCTAGTAAGTCAAAAAATAAAATTTTGAATATATAGATATACTTTGAGATACAAAATCGATTATAATTTACTTATTTTCATATCAATTTTTGTTGATACGTTTGATGTTGCTTCAAATATAAATCCAAAATCTATTAATGATCATTGATTATAATATCTTAATAATCCTAAGTTTCTATTGCATTTTTATTCATTAATTCTACTTGATAAATAATGATTTTTATAAAATAAAAATTGTCAAAACAGTAGATTTTTGATTATTAAATTAATGATTTAGATTTTTAGAGTTACCCGAAAAATCGATCTAGATGAATCAATTCTATCAAAATATGATGCATATAATAGCTTTATTTTAAGAGTGAAAAACTAATATCCTCTAAATTATATTTTCAAAATCCAGAAAATAGTACATAATCACAGAATTAATATTCTAACAAATTACCAAATCAGTTCAAACATACTAGATTTAAATATAATAAAAATTGAGTTCATGAAATTTGATGCGACTGGTTACAAAATTTTTCTTACGCTTTAGGTTTAATTTATTTCTAGCGTTAATACATTGAATATTATGAGTATTGTATAATTTTATCATTTAATATTGAAAGAAAAAAATCCTATCACAAGCGTAAAATAAATACTGGTTGATATATTCATTGTTTTTTTAAATAGAAAATTTTTATTAAAATATATTTGACAAAAACTGAGTAAATTTAAGTTTATAGAATGGTTGAAATTTAAAATAAATATTAAAATTAAGTGGTATAGTTATATATATTGAATAAGGCATAATTTGAAATACTAAATAATTAAATTATGGTAACAATATAAGCGTTTAATATCACATTTAAGCATAAAGTTTAAATAAATTAATAATTATAGATTTAAAATTTCAGAAATATTATTATTGGAATACTCAAATTTAAAAATAGTTTTTTTAGCACAGTTATGACTAAAAAATTAGTGTATTTCGAATTTGAACTTATTGAATGAAAAAATTATACAAAATTAATACGTAATTACAAAATATAATGGATATAGTATTATATTTGATCATTATTAAAAAAATTGATAAAAATCTCGTCAAATAAAATGAATAAGGATAAATATTAAATAATTTTTGAAATAGAGTTCTGTAAAACCCATTACATAAAATTTTTTATCCAATATCAAATCGATCATAAAAAATTTTTTTCATTAATTATAATATTTATTTGTTTAAATAAATACGTATTTATCTAATATGATCAAGTTTTTATAGTAAAAAGCTAGTTTATAATGTATTTAATATTATAAAAAATTTCAATAGTAGCTTCAATACCCATTATACGAATTAAAAAAACTATAAAATAAATCTTTATTAATCCAAACTTAAGTACTTTTGAGCTATTAATAAAAGAAATATAAATTAGCTGAATCAATTTTTCAGCAAGAAAATTATAAAAAATATTATAATTACTAAAAGATGTCTGAAATGAAATTAATTTTGATTAGTAATATTTAATATAAATAAAATTTCTTGATTTGGTTGTATAAAGAAATTTAATCAAACTTGTAGAAAAGTATTATTGTAAATATAAATAATTATTCTAATAATTTATACATGAAAAAAAATTTTTATTAATTATTTAGGCTGAAATATAAATTATATAATGAAAATAAAAATAATATCTTCTAAAATTTTAACTATCAGAGTTTCCACATGTATTAGTGTGGAGAATAACAGTCTTTATAAATGAACGGGGCTTAAATTATATATATAATATCAAATTCAAAATATTATCCGCTAATTAATAATAATTTTAGTTGTCAAAAATAGGCGGTAGAATGTTCAAACAAATCAAATTTTTTCAATTAATCATAGAATTCGAAATTTGTGATTTTTTAATATAGAAAATAGAAAAATCATTTAAAAAAATATTAAAAATATTAGGCTTACAAAAATAACACAATTAAGTATAAATAATTATATTTTAATTTAATCTTAGCAATTGAATGTTTATTAATTATAAAAAGGCTTCAAATAGTTTTATAATAAAAACTATATAAAAAACTTTATAAATTAAAAAATTATGTATTAGCTACCAATCTAAATTTAAAACTATTGTTACACTTATCTAACTTAATATAATTTATTCAAAAGAGAAGATATGGTTAAAATTTATTGAGATATTTTAGAAAAAAAGATAATAAAAATTTATATATCATAGATTGATATTTCTAAAGATTGATATTAAAATTTTTTATTACTGAACACATATACTGTAATTTATGGGATTTTAATCTAACTACGTAAGCTCCTTAGAAATAAGATTTGCGAAATATTTCTGATAATTCCGAGTACCCCACGTAGTATTATTTTGTGATTATTCAATAGGAATTTTTTTGGGCTCTTTAAAAAAAACAACCAAATGAATAAAAATTTTATGAATTTTATAAAATTTTTTTTGCCCAAAATTATTTACCTTTTTCTTTTATGAAAAATCGTCTCTATTTAATTTAATAGAAAATTCAAAATATTGAGATTTCGAAACCCCTTTTTCAAATTTTTTAAGTGTTGATATAGAGCAAATCTAATTGTAATAATAATTTATTTAGGTTTATAATAAAATAATTATGTTTAAAATTACATAGCATAGTAAGTTATTTTAATAATGAGGCATCTTGTTGAGATCAGATCGCCAAAATATATATTTGTAAAAAAAACTGTATTAAAATAATTTTTATTTATAAAAATTTGAATCGGATATCCTTGAACTTTTTTCTCAACCGATTCCACCTGAGAATTGATCATTGCTCTCATTGCCGTTTTTTTTACCTTCTAAAAATATGTGTATTATGGTATAATTTTATCGTAGTTATTATTAAGTAGTGTATAATAGCAAATTTTATGGCAATAATTCTAATTCATATCATGATTTAAACTTTATGACAACAATTCTAATTGATATCATGATTTAAACTTTATGACAACAATTCTAATTGATATCATGATTTAAATTTTATGAAAATAAAAAAACAAATAAAAGGTGTCGTATGGAATTTAGACTACAAAGAGATTCTCTCTAAATTCTCAAGACGACGTCAATCGATATCAAATTCAAAAGACTTTCAGTTTTGTTTTTTTTATACAAATTAAGTTCTTTTTAGTTTTTTTATAAAGAGAAATTTTGGCAATCTGATCTGATCTTAATTTTTATATTAATATTACTCTATATTTATATAATATTATATTATACAAACTTCATATACTCAGCTTTACATATATAAACTTTTACAAAATTAGCATAATATTTTTTCTGACTTGGAATGGCTACATATTTCAATTCTATATAAAAATAGATTAATGTTCATAATGGAAAAGGAAGAAAAAAATAAAATAAAATCTTAAAATCACAAAAAAATTTAAACTTTATTTTATAACTCATCAATTAAGCCCAAAAAAATCGCTAGGGAATAATAAATAAAATTATGTGGATAACTTGGAATTCTCCAAGAAAGGTCATAATTATTTAAAATATAAAATATCTGTATAAAAAAAAATTATCATGATAAAAGGTATTGATTATAATGCTATTTCTATAAAATTTCTATATTTTTATTTAGTTTAAATCTAAATTTAAATTCGAATAAAAAAGAAATTAAATCTATGATGTTTATCATTTAATTGATTAATAATGCTTGGATTGTAGCATATTACTATTAATATAGAAATAATCATTAACCAAAAGGTAAGTGCATATATTTCTGTAAATTTTATTAGGTATATAATACTAAAATAAGAGATAAAGTTATTCAACCTCAATTATATAATATAAAAATATTCTTTAAATGTATTTATGTCAGAGTAGATACATCTCTGAATACAAGGAAATCTTATTTAATTCGAAGATAAAGTATAAAAAGAAAGAAAATGGCACGAAACAAAGTAAAAAGGGGAAAATTAAGCTACTCTAATACTAATTTGATTTACTGTGAATATTTTCTTTTCTTTTCCTTTTGAACTGAAAGTTGTTAACTTTTGATTGGACCAAAAATTACGAGTAAAACTACAAATAAAACAAAACTTTAATAAAAATATATTACACACCAAAAAAAAGGCACATATAACAACGAGGAAAGATAAACTCAAGTATTAGGATTAAAACGAAATCGAATTATACTAAGTCGAAAAATTGTTGGTATAAAAAGGACAGCCTAACTTACTTCTGAGGCGCCGGGCGGCTCGAAAAATTATTATAAAATAAAATTCCATAATACATATATTTTTAGTTTTAAATTTAGTTATTATAAGTTACAAAATAAATAAGCTTATAAATATAACAAAGAGTAAAAATTAGTAAAATATTAAAATCTTGTATCTATATACTTAAAAATTTTAAATACTGACACGAATTCAAGACTTTAAACCTTAAAACTTAGTTTTTTATTTGTATTACTTTATATTCGAACAAAAATCTATAAACTCATTACACTAAAATCCTTAACTGAAAATAAAGGTAGTAGTATATTAATTTCTACCAAATTTATAATATTATTATAAAAAATGGTATAAAAATTTTTTTAATAATTAAATGATATTTTATTTATACAAAATGTGTAATTAAAATTTAAATTGTAGTCATGATATATTTTAGCTTTCATAGAGAATAAAATTTTAAAAAGGTTATTTAAAAAATCTTTTAATAAAAGGTAATTATTATTTAAATTAGATAATCTAAAAAAAGTAACATTAAAATTATATTGAATCTATCAATAAACAAAGATTTTGTAAAATATGTAACTATTTATAATTTATATTTATCTTTAGACACATTATTTAAATATCATATAGATACAGATCTAGTAATATTGATTTTTCATATATAATCTTTTTTTAAATTTATTCGATTTTAAAATCATTTGACAATTAAATAAAAATAAAATTAATAAAAAAGTAGAGTAAATTTTTATACTTAAAAAATTTAATCTATATAAATTTAAATTACATATTTATCTAAAAAATTCTAACATTGGATTTATTTCACTATCTTAAAATTAATCACATATTATAATATATTTTATTCTAAAAGAAAATTATATATTGAGACTTAAATAGCCAAAAGAAAAAAAATATAAATTAATACCTTATAGGGTTATAAAATAACTGTTTCTTTAAAATAAACTTTGTTATAGTTTTTTTAATCAATCGATAGTAATAGTATAAACAATTAAAAAAAGACTAACAATAAAAACTTATAGATTTTAAGTATAAAAAAGCTGAAAATGATTTAACAATGAATAGCATAAAATTCTGGGTTATCAAAGTACTGTTGTTCACAATATTTGAAATTTGATATCGAATTTTTGTCCAATAAATAAAAAAGAATAATAGTTTAATAGTTTAATTCTCACTTATACCATTCAAACAGTAAATTTTTTAATATATAATAGTATTTTAGTTTTCATGTTTACAATTATGGTATTTCAATTAAGATTCATATTAAAATATTTAAAAAGTTTTAAAAGAACTTATTCTACAACAGCTTTTAAAAATTTTTTCAAAACCCAATTTGTAAAAGTACATTTTTCAGACTTTCTAGAACTAACTGATGACCCCCTACCCCCTAATATATCCCATCTTGATTACTCAACCTCTCCTTCACTATTCCAATCATCATATTTATCAACTAATATACATGACAGCATAAAAATTGTTATGAATATTATGCCGTATTACAATTTAAATTACTCTTTATATTCTTGTTCTTTATATCTTGATATTCTATTACATAATATAACTCCATCAGGAAAAAAAAACTTGAAATATTTTAAAAATAAAAATTAAATAAAGAAATTTTAAACTAGAAATTTTTTTAAAAACTCTAGACTTGTTTTATTAATTATTAATATTATAATTTAATTAACCTGAAATATAAACTATATATTTTGAATAAATATTAATCAATAAAATATTATATATGTTCTTATAGCTTTTTTGAGAATAACAAGTATAGGCAACCCTCGTTGATCGTAATCTATTTTAAAAAAAATTCTCGCATACAACAAGATTTGCGAATGACAAGGTTCAATTTATGCACTGATTACAGAATATTTATGTTAATTTGTTCTCTTGAAAATTTCTTGCATGAAAATACCTCGAATAAAAGAAACTTACTGCATTAAAATACATAAATGATATAATAGACTTGCGAAAAACGAGATTGATCCATGAAAAAACTCGCACCTAACTGCAAGCAGATAAATAATATAGATATATAAACATTGTTATTATATATATTTTAATTTTATTAATAAAAAAAACTTAGTCTATATTTAGTCAACTAATTTTTTTTGCTTAAATTCAAGATTTTTGGTTCATTAAAGGGCTAAAGGAATCAAAAAAACCGTATTTCCCAATCATAGGAGAATAAAAGTTCGCGAATAACGAGGGTTACTGTACTAGTAAATTTAACTTTTTAAAATTTTAGTAAAACATTTTAATTAATTTTTCAAACGAGATACATTAGTTTTTATACTTCTTTTTTAGTTTAAAAGAAGCTCAATTCAAAAAATTTAATCAATCGATGATTTTATTTGTACACTAATTAGGCAACAAAATATCACTATATAATTTTAATGGATCATTTTTTAAATTATAATTATAAAGATAAATTTTAATATCAAAAATAGTTTAATATTACAAAAAATCATAAAATTTTTAGCAATAGCCTTTTTCAGGTAGCTTTTTTGATTCTGAGAAATTGTAGGATAAAATATAAATTAAATTCTAGTATATGGTATATTTATAAAAACTTCCAGTTTTAATTCATACCTAAATTGGTAATAGGTTCTGTGTAGAGTCAAAAGCGAAAAAAAAATTTATGTTCAATTTTTAAAAAAGGAGTTAAAATTTCGATTAAACAGTTTAAATAATATTTCGACTAATATTAACATTAAAATACTAGCTTATAAATACTTTCTATTAGACTTGTTACATTTAATTTGAATCAACTTGTCTTTTATATGGAGTGAAAAATATCAACTTATAGGATATAAAATCTTAAATTAAAGAAAACAATGGAATAATTTATTTTAAAATATTATTATAGTTCAAAACTATTTTCTATAGAATTGAGCTATACATTTAATAATGCATATAAAAAGGCTCGATGAACGTAATATTTGTCGCAATAAACTCTAAATAATTTCGATACATTGAATTATAATTATTTTGACTAGGATAAAAAATGAAGGCTATTTCAATTTATTTAATTTTTGAAATATTAGGTGCTATTTCATTCATTTATGGAGAAACCTTAAAAGATAGTTTTACTGGAGTTGGAAAAGCTGCGAAATCTGATATTTATTCAACTTTTCGGGTCAATAAAGAAGATATGACCCTCAGGGGAAAGTATTTGAGAACGAATACTCAAAAAAAAGTCGAATATGGATTTGAAATCGATTCAAGAAAAGCGTTAGTAAATAAAAGAAAAAATATAGACGAAGAAGCTGGTTATATAGATAAATTAATTGAGACTTCAAAATTAATATTAGAAAGATCTATAAATAATTTTTCTGATATCAATAACTATGAAGGTTCAAAGATAAAAGAATTTATCAAACCCTTTAACTGTGGATTATTCATGGAAGAATTTGGAATGTTTTTATACGAAATCACACCACTCATGAGCGTAGTAAAGGATCAGGTAGCTAAATTAGAGAATGTAAAAAATTCGCACATTCATGAAATACAAGCGAGAGTCATAAAAGATACATTAGAATCTTTGTTGATAGAATTTGATGCAACGTACTCGCAATATTATTCAGCTCAGAAGACTTTTGATGATTACATCTCAAATAGCAAGGGAAACATTTGCAAAAAATATGCAAGAAACATAATGAATTCAATCAGTTTGTATTTAATTTCTGATGAAATTAAAAAATACAAAAGCAATACTCCTAGAGTATAGCCAGCAAAAAATATGATAACTTTTTCAACAAGAGATAAATTTATTTATAACCAGAGTTTTTTGTTCTCAAAATAAAAATTAACAATTGAAATAAAAATTTTACATTTTTTTGTTGTTTTCTATTTTTTTTAAAAATTATGTATAAAAATTTATAATATAATAGTAGGTGTTCAAGTTTGTTTTTAATATTTGCTTTTGTATGTAAAAATATACCTTCCAAATTTAGCACTGTATTAGTATATCAAAATTAGTAAATAATACACAATTCATATCTTGAATATATAATAAAAAAATTATGTTTGAAAAATAATTCTTCAATCGAAGTTTTATTGGCTGACATACTGATTTTGTTAATATTTTATATTATTAAACCCCAAAATTATTAGCCTGGACAGCTTATTGAAGTATTAATGTTCAATGATGACTTCAATAGAATAGAATTATTTGATTAATAGATCATAATTTTACCAACTAGTTGGATAATTTTAACGACAAAGTTTTTTTTGATACGAATAAAAATTCATGGAGCTATTGGAATTACATTAAATATAAATAAACTAGTAAAAATAAAAATAAGTAGATAAATAATATCAAGATCTATATTGTAGATTTCTGAAAATTCTGTTAATGGATAAAGAAATAAAAAAAAAGCACTCTTTTCATCATATTATAAAAACAAAAAAACCAACTTTATCGCTGGTTAATATGTTTTTTTTATCATAACCATTCTGGTCTTGAAAAATTTTCAACAAAGAATTAATATATAATTTCTTCATTAAAGGTATAGAGATCGTGGTTTCGGTGGTTTTTTGGTAATATTTTCAAGAGATAATTGACAGTGGAATAAATAAAATGAAGTTCCTGCATGTAGTACTTTTTCAATATAGCTGAAATTTAATTGTGATATTTATTACATTCCATTCTAAACAATCTTTGAATCAGCTTCGAGCTGGTACAGCCGATCAAAATTTTGAGCTGGAAACAGCCAAATTTTTGAACGGCATCCGCGTGCCCAGAACACTTATACTCCAAAGCATAAGTGATTCACCAGCCTCCTTGAACCAATGCCCAGTGGGTATGGAGCTGCTAGAGCGGCGGAGCGGGGTCGGTTGAAAACTTATTTTATTAATATTTTTTTAACTTTTTAAATATTTTTTGATAGTGTTTAGTATACATTTAAATTATGTTTAATAAACTCTCTGGGACAAAAAAAAAAAAACCAAAGTTACCCAACCAATCGATAATATGATAAATTA
>LSSN01001767.1:0-11661 GCA_001970855.1 Smittium culicis
ATTCAGCTTAATTGTCAAATTCAAATTGGCTGAAATTAATTTTATTTTCAAGCCTTGTTATAGATACCCAATCAAAAAATAGTAATTTTGATTACGGGATGAACAATGGGATTTAGCATTTACTCTATATCGAATTCAATTGTCTTGGCGAATGCGCCATTTTTTTTTCAATTTCAATGGTTTTAATTTTAATTGATACAGATATTACAGACAATGAAAAAAAAAAGGTGTAAAAGAATCAATTTTTTAAAACCCACTTCATGGTTTCCTATAATTTGTAAAGTTAATATTCTGTAAATCTCAATTATCGGCTTCAATTTCTATCCTTGTATTCGATAACTGTTTTCTTAAAATCACTTTTTTATTTTTTGAGCTTTTTCTGGGAAAAAAAGTTATAAGCCGTAATATCTATTTATAATTAATATCGACTTTTTAAAAACGAATGTAGCATTTTTCTTACAAGAATATAGAGGAAGTCTATTTATCAATAGCTGAGTTATCTTCAAATCCCATTTCTATGCTTTTTATAATTCAACTAAGAGCAGTATTATATATTTAATATAAACATGAAAACCTAAGTCTAATTTTCGTTTTTGTTCTTTTGAATTTTTTTATCAATTTGGTTTATATATACTGGCTAGAGCTGTCGATTCAATTAGAGCGAAGCTTATTAAAGACTAATAATCAGTTAATACAGCAACTTTTAGGCTCAAATACTTTTATTCGTGCGTCTTTAAAGAAGTCTCACCGCAATTGGAGATTATAGATTTTATTTATACGTTTTTTAAACACAAAAAATAGCTCTTCAACTTATTGCTTGTCCAGCTATTATCTGAAAAGAAACAAAAAAATCCAGATATCTAGTTATTTACAGTTTTTTGCTTAAGCTAATTTTTTCTTTTCGCAATTTTAATTTTTTTTTTTTGTTACTTTTTACCATAGATTCTTTAATATTTGGGAGAATTCCTAAAAACTAAGCTTTTCTCGAGTAATATTCTTTCTTGCACTTTATTTTGGAGACACATCTTACTCAACAATTACAATAGCTAGTGTATAATGTGGTGCCTCATTTGACAGATCATATTTTTTCCATTGGATCATCGATTTCCATTAATTACCATTCTCTACAGTGAATATTCAGATCTTCGAGCGTATTCTGTAGAACTTACTAGGAACAAGCCAATATTGCCTTATTTTTTTATTTTATATATAAAATAACAAAGTAATTAAACAATTTACAATATCATAATCGTCGTAGTGAGCAATAAAATAAGCATCTGTTCGTAATAATTTAAAAAATTGGTTATTAGGTACTACAATTCGATACCTATAAATATTTATACTTTCTTTGGTAAATATTAATTTTTACTTTATGTCTGATAATAACAATAATGATAACGTACAATTTTTTTATACTAGTTCTTTGTGTCTTATATGTTAGATTTTATGATTTTAAAACATTAAATTAACCCATATTATATTGGATAAACTCACTTCAGAATTTCAGAATTTGTTGATATCAGCGATTTGATATTTAATCCAAAATCTTATGGTTCAATTAACCATTATATTTTTCTCAAATATTGGAGTGATCAAGTATGATTTCTTAAAATAAAGATCTAAACGTCTGAAACCAGTATTTCTGTCTAATCACAAACGTTTTCGAGGATATTTTTTCAAACTGAACTGTAAGATTCGATTCTTTATGTCTCTAGATGCTAATTTTCCGGATTTATTATCAATCGGAATCAATTTTTTCTGAATTTCATTTATTTTTCACGAATATCGCTGCATCAAGGATAGAAAAAAGCTGTATCAAATTTCTATTAAAGAATAATTAAAAAGTGTACTACTTATTCATCCAAACTACGAAAAGGAATTACACTCTTGAGGATTTTCAATCGGTATATTTCATAAAATATTCTTGTTAAAAGAATTTGATGCAGATAAAAAAATTGATTGGCTTTGGATTTTTTAATGATGCTAAATACTATATTCTGCGTACAATCTAATATATTTTCCGTAATCATGTTGCTTGTTACTCAAAAAATTATCATTTTCATCAAAAGGAAATGTATTTGACTTATATCTTCACAAGTTTAACAGAAATCAAATAATCAAATTATTAGCAATTATATTTTTTCATTAATATCAATAATTCTTGTATTGTGAAAAAAATTCAAAAATAAAAGATAATTAAAATTTTCTATAATTACACAATTGAAAAAAGATAAATTTTAAAAACAAGATGTTTCTAATAAACTATCTTTCTTATAGTATACGATATCAAAACTTTTTTTTTCTATTTTTTTTAGTAAAAAGAGATTTTCCAAATAATAAAATGTGATTTTATAGAAACTAATCTCCAATAAAAAAAATTATAAATAAAAAATATACTTTCATATTACCCACATTGATAAACTACAATAAACAGTGTCTAAATTTTTAGCACATTTACCATACAACTAAAATAGCTTCTTATATACAACTTCATATTCATTAATGCAACCTTTTACCACGCTATTTTAACTGAGTAACGAGTTAAAGGAAACTTTTTTATTCACATTTTAGATAATTGATATTTTTTTATATTTACTTTTGAATATATTTTTCGAAATTTTAATTTATATGGAAAATTATGAGAATAGGTGGATTTTATTCTCTATACAATTAAAGTTGATAAAATTCAATTCTCTTATAATACCGAATAAATTAAGGTTAACTTTTTATCAAGATATCACACATAAAAATATCTACCCTTATCAAATAGAATAAGTATTTGTAATTTTTATACTCTCTACCAAAAACATTAAGTAGCAATAAATTGCACTCTTCATCAAGAATCGCACTTATGAATATCACATTATTTAAATTGTTATATTGTAATGCTACTTAGATAATGTTGATTTGTATTTTATTTAGATAATGTTGGTTTGTATTTTATTTAGGTGTTAATACTTTTTATTCGTGTTTTAAAACGAGTAATTTTGACTTAATAATTTTTTTATTTGCTTATCATTAGCTTTACAAAAATATAGGATTTCCTTTTTAAAATGTATCTATCAAATATTTTTATGATCAAAATATTTAAATCATAGATTGAATAAAAGTTTTTGCGAATCGTGTTCACTCAGACCAAATCGAATTATATACCTAATAAAATGAAACAACTGCCCATTTAATTAGGTACTAAATATTGTTACTATTGATGCTGATTTTATTCATTGTATCTTAATTTAATTAATAGTTAAATAGATAATAAATGTTATGATTTATTGAGGCTTCTTACCACGCACCCATTCAACTATCTTTCTAAAAAAATTATTGATTCACTTATGGTTTATAAGTATATTTATTATTTGATATTATTCCACATTAAACCACTATATGAATGAATCTCGGAATTAAAATACTTTTATTGAAAATTGTTGGCTATATTTGGAGAATCAATAATAGTCTACTGCTCTTGATAGGGTTATAGGAAATTGTAGATTTTTTGGAGATTAGAGCATCATATTTAGGCAAATTACTTTTTTTAATACCACATGAAAATTTCAAAATGTGCCTTTAATCGCATCAACAAGAGTATTTTACAAATTCTCACAAAAAAAAGTTATATCTTTAAATTTGGTAAAACTAGACAGACTAAACATCTCACATCTCACATCTCACATCTCCCATTAAAAATCACGAAACTTTATACTTTCTTTTAATAGTATCATGGAAATATTTTTCGTGAAATGTATATTAAATCAAGTTTGATTGTACGCGGGTACCTGATTTGAACCCTGCCATTGAGGAAGGATGGCAACGCAATATGTTTTCTTATCATCAGCTAATCACTTTTTACATTTCAACAAGATAGATACATGGCTATCCTTTGATCTATCCAACTAATGATGACTCAAAAAGTCAAATGGATTAAATGCTTTTAAAAACCCCTATTTTTATTTATTTTATAATAACAGAGATCAAACGATACTATCTGATCAAGAGACTTTAGTAAAATTGCAAAAACTGTATTTAGAGCAACGTAAAAACGAGGAGAAATTTATGCCTTGGAACCATTTTTAAGGGTTCTGTGACAATTGATTTTTCGTGTGATATATAAGACCCGTCTACTCGTATATATGATCCTAATTATGTGCAGATTAACTAAATGAACAAACATACTTGAAAAGGCCGTTTATGTGAATAAATGTAATTTGAGAATAACTATATTGAATTTTAAAACAAATAATTACATGCATATTGATAACTCTTTAACCAATGTTAATTTGAACTATTAAACCCCAGGAAGTTTAAAATAGTGCAAATAAAAACCTTACTGGTTATGAATATATTTTTATTCGAGCTAAATTTTCTTGGTATAAATCTTACTTGATTATAAATATAACTATTAACAAAGTTTATTAAGAGCTATAGAAAAGTAGTGAGTGCTGATAGTTTAAAAAAAAAAAAAGAGTGGAGAAAAGCTTAAGTTTTTGGGGCACCATATGCTTCTGGCAATCTCTCTATAGTATACTTATGGCTTGATATGTACATAATCGGAATTCCGGGAATTTTTCTTAATCTCCGTTTAAGATCTCTATCACATGTTGCTACAATATAACAACGATGCTAGTTGGGGAAAATATATATATATTAAAAAGTTAAAAACCAATTTAAGGGATAAGAAATGTGAATATTATATTTACCTGAGTTACTCTTTGGACTATACAGTCATCAGCGTATGTACCTTTGTGAGTACACGGCAGTCTCTCAAATCTAGGATCTCTTGCGATTCTTAAAGCTATCCTGTATTTAGGTCCGAGTTTTTCGAGCTCAGCCAAAACACAATCTGTAATGACAGGTATGCCTGTTGAAAGGAGAAATATAAAGATGTTAAATAAATATAAGTATAAGAAGTATGGAAAGCTCAAGAATAGGCGATATAGGTATTGATATTAAATACATTTTGCATAAAGACAGTCCATCATTGCTTTGACTAATTCTAGTCTATTTTGGATTGAGAAGTTTATAAAATTTGTATCTACAATTATATGGTAAGGAGGGCCAAGTGCAGAATTGTATTTAAAAAAAAGTGACGAAGCCTCTTGTTGTCTACAGAATAGGAGAAATGAATAAGAGTTATTATAAAAAGAATAAAAAATGAGGCAAGAAGGCAGTATAAAAATTATAGTGGTGCTTACACATGGCGAACAACTTGACTTTTTTCCTTTTCAGATTTTTCTTTTTGTTTCTCTTGAGTTTTTTTACTACAAATAATAATAAATTTAGAGAAGAAAATTTAAGTAAAAGACATCGTAATTTTTTCAAAGTTTATATAAATCGTCAATTGAAAAGGTATATAGTTATAGGAAAGAAACAAGATAAGATAATAGAAAATTACAGTCTTGGGTCGGTGGGGCTGATGAAGCGTTTTTTTTCAGCAAATTTTCTTGTTTTTTTAGCTTTTCCCTAAAATTAAAAAAATTTTAGCGGCTTAATTGAGTAAGATTTGTTGATGTGATATTAGGGTGGGGGAAAGTATAAATAACGAGGATTGAATTATTGAAATAGCATAAATAGGTGGAAATTTAATACTGACCATTGTGAGCAAATAGGTAGTAATACGCTGACTCCAGAGGTAATGGAATGTTAAATAGGGTGATGGAGATTGAGTAAGAATCGAATATATTTGTAGAAGTCGATAGTTGGGAATCGTATATGTTTAGTGTTTTGCAGGTCAGAGCGTAGATTAAATTGTTTCAGTAAAGTATTTCTGCAGTAATTATGGATTTAAAAGCTAAAATTAGGCATAAATAATCTTTTTTTAAACTTTGGCTTAAAAAAAGTTTTTTTTTTGCTCATAAAAAATATGTTTTGGCGGCCAATAGCTAGCCCAATAGTCGAATATAAAAATAAGATCGAAAGAATTTTATTGGCTGAATACAAGCCATCGAGGAATAATTTTTTCAGCGAATAAGAGTTGATGAGATATTTTACACAGAAATTTGT
Source organism: Smittium culicis (assembly GCA_001970855.1). Taxonomy (NCBI): domain Eukaryota; kingdom Fungi; phylum Kickxellomycota; class Harpellomycetes; order Harpellales; family Legeriomycetaceae; genus Smittium; species Smittium culicis. The sequence goes on from LSSN01001767.1 coordinate 6,001, forward strand.
CTTTAGTCTTTGGAATTTTAATCCTATAAAATTTAACATTATTAATAATATTACGTTGGATTTTAATCTAAAATAAATATAATAAATTATTTCGAGTAACAAAAACAGAATCTAATAAAGCATATGTATATTCAGCCATTGGATGAATTTAAGAACCAATTATTTTTCAAATTATACTGGAGTAAAGCTTTTGTTCAGTGAAAGCTGAAACTTTCAACTTTTTCCCTTTTCTCTTTTACAGCTTATAATTTTACATGTAATTATATTTATATTTTTTATTTATGTGTTTAATATGTTATCATTATATTAAAAATGTTTAAATATAAAATTTACATATATTCAGACATTCTTTTATTTTTTATTGCTAATATAAAATTTTATCATATATTATACCTTCTACAAAAAAATATTTATTTGAAATACATTAAAGAATAAAAAATTCAAAGAAATAATATTATCTCTTAATTATAAACTCGCATATACAATTTAATAAAATATATGAAATCATCACGAACTAATCGAATAATAATGAAATCGAGTGATAAAGTCCAAAATTGTAAATAAATCAAATTCAATAATAAAATCTTTGCTATATTTCCTGCAAATAATAATTTTAAAATAAATTAATACATTGATGTTGCTTTTGTATGAATAATTTTTAAAATAAATAATTTAATGTGCGATATATCGAATAAATTAAATATAAGTTAATAAAAAATTACATTTTTTTAATCAAATATAAATTTCATTAAAATGAATAAGTAGAAATTTAAAAATAATTAAAAAAGACCAGTTCGTACTACTAAATTATACAGTCTTTTATCAATGGTATTATTCATCTAAAAATTGAACCTTTTGTTTAGTGTTTACTATATGAAAATCTATAGGCTAAATTCTGAAAATAAATTTATAATCTTTTATTTTTATTGACATAAATAACAGCATTTTACTTTGCGATCACTTAGCTGATTATATAAATTATCGAGTTCAGTATTTCTCTAATAAAGGTTTAATGATAGGATTAGTAGTAATCTTGCAATTACTTCAAATTATGGGAAGATAAGAAACAAAATTTGATATTCCTATAAATTGGATTGAATCGAATTTAATTACTTTATAACAATAAAAAATATATTATAAATTCACAGATATATTTTAACTAAATATAGCTTTTTTTTTTCTAAATATAGCTTTTAAAATGATCCAAATCACTATTCACCAATAACTTCACTCAGTAATGCAATTTTATGATATCTTTATTCACAACTTACTATAAATTTATAGATTACTATCTTATGCAATTCTTTTGGTCATACTGATTTGATTAAGAATTATTATTATTGTTATTATTATTCTACCGCCCTCTCTCTGTCGCTCTAACAAAACAATGTACATTGGGATTATTTCAAGCATCTGGAAAGTAATTACAAGATGCAAGTCAAAAAATTTTAAGCTTTTAGCTAATAAATTTTATTGGCAGAGACAACGATAATCTAGCTCAAATTAAGATCCAGCTAAGACTCATATAGATTTTCATCTATCTCCTAACAGAATTTGTTGAAATTAGAAACTAAAAAAATTAATAATAACTAATCAGTGTCAGTATGATGTTAACAGCCGGCCTAAAATCTCATAAGAACCCTTAATTGTCTATTATTGAAGCATTATATGATTATCGAATCTTATTTATTATTAAATTTTGAAACTGAACAAGTTTTTCCGAAACTACAGGTTCGGCTGAATAATTTTTAAATATCATTATATAAATTCAAATAAATTGTGAAGATTTCCGTTTACTCTGCCTAGATATTCCGATTCATCTTGATATCTATTTTGCTCTCGCTTTTAATAGATTTATTTATTTAAAAAATGAATTTTTTTTTTTATTCTGTTATTATAATTTACTAAAATTTTAGATATACTAAAAAAAACTGGTAAAAAAGTAGCTTATTATAATTTAAAATTAAATACTATTGTTTTTATTTACTATTTCTTTGATTGAGTGTGATAGATGTAATATATATGATTAAAGTTCATAAAATGTGATAAAATATTAAATGATATAATTAAATTATTTTGATAATTCAGTGCTTAGAAAAATATAATATAAAAAAATGAAAAATAAAATCATTTTTATGAATAAACTATTTGAATTTTTGTAAAATATTATATATTTTTGATAAATTATTTTTTTTGAAACGTTATTTATTTTTTTATGATTGAAAAATATAATTTTTGTGCTATATTTTTATACGAAAATCTTTGGCCATTTTTTATCTAATTAGCTATAAAAAAACTCACCAAACTTTAAAAAAATGGTGATATTGAATAGATAGATTAAAATTAGATTATATTAGACTTCATTATAAATCATTTTGATTTTAGCCATTTTTTGAGTTTATCTAAAATAATTATCCTAATCTATTCTTATTCACAAAAAAATCTTGTAATTATAAAATTTTCCAAAGATTATTTAAGAATTAATTATATAAATATAATGATTCAAAGAAGTAGGAATAGATTCAGTGGCTTTATTAATTAGAAAAATTTTCCAAATAGTTGATATTTTGAATGGGTACAGATATTAGATGTTAATATGTTAATTTTAAACGATGCAGTCGATTATTAAAATTATGAGATATATAATAACCTTTTTCCTGTTCATTCAAGCAAAATATCTATATCTTTTGTTTTCAGTAGTAATTTTTTAACAATAAGCTTACATATATTTAGTCTCAGAGAGCTTATTACACATAATAAAAAGTATAATAAAAATTTTAAAAACGTTTAAAAAGTTAAAAAAATAATAAAAAAAAATTTTTCAACCGACCCTCCTCCTCCGCCGCTTTAGCAGCTTTATACCCACTTGGCATTAGTTCAAGGGTACATGGAATTTTAGTAATAGTTTTTATTTTTTTATTAAAAAATGTTTTTGTTCAATCCAAATCATAAAATTTATTTTATACACTTTAATAAAAAATAGATATATTAAATGTATAGAAATAAACTAATTTTATACACGATGGGGGGGGGGTGGGGGGATTAAGACAGGGTTAAATTTAATCTTAAGCAGAAATTTAGACAAAATAGTTTATCTATGTAAGACGCTATGGACAATATATATTTAGTGAGATAAATAGAATTAAATAAATAATAAGCTTAAATTTTTCTGAACTATGAAAAAAATTTACTTTTTTATACTTTCGAATGAATATCTAAATCATATTATTAAATAGTATAAATACATTAACAATTTTTAAATAATAGCTTTTGAAATATTATGAAATGTTCTAGAAGGTTCTAAAATCAACTGTAAATAATCTATGAATAACACTCCATAATTTTCCTTAGATTCTATTGTATTCCAAAATGTTACATGATGTGTACTGATGTTCCATAAAGTTCCATCGTATATCAAAATTTCCATTAAATTTCTTGAGTGTTGCTGTGTATAACAATTATCTAAGTTACTTAGTACAAAATCTATTTCTTAATTAGTATTATAAATATAATATAGATTACAAGATTTGTTGAATTATAACACATGTACATTTACCGGGATATTCTACTGATCGTATTATTTCATTTTATTTAGATGCGCCTTCAGTGTTTGGTTGAGAAGCCTGTTATATTAGGTCTTAATTTTTTTTCATTTATTCAATATCTAGTCTATTTTTCAACATATTTTTCATCATATTGTTAATTTTTTTATCACTTGTATATAATTCAAACAACAAATAACATAAATTTGTGAAATTTTAGTTTTAGTTCAGAATTTTATTTGTATTTTGAACCAATTCTTTATATATTTTTTGAATTGATCAGAGTGAAAATAAATAGCATTTATTAATTAATTCAGTATAATTTGAATTCAATTAATTATAAATTTAGCTGTGATGAATATAATAGTGATTTCAATCTATAGCTGAGTATTAAAAAAAGTTTATTGGCACGATAATGAATACCTAAACATAATTAAATTTATGATACTTTCTATAAAAATTTAAAACTGAAAAATTTGAATCGAAACCAGAAAATAAAACCAACAGTTTCCAAAGAAAAAATGATTATAAAAAATAATGGAAACTTAAAATTACAATATAAATTTGGCTAAATAGGCGGATTAGTATATCAATTAAAAATTTAACTCTTTTTTGGGCTCATATTATTAATAAATTTATAAACTTGAATAAAAAAATTAATATTATTTATCTGATTTATTAATTAAATTTCATAATTATATAAATCTGGTAACCAAATACCTCTACTCAACTGTGGTAAAATTAAATTATATCAAAAAATTGACAAATAAATCTCCAATATCGACATAATTAATATTAGGTGAAGCTAAAGCAAACAGCATTAAGCCTGAGATGACAGATATAAATCGAAAAAAGTTTATATGATTATATAATATAATCATTAGTCTTTAATAATTTATGCGAAAATGATATTAAAAAAATCATAATATACCACAAAAAAAGGTCATAAAATTGGGTGTAAAAGAAAAAATAATCATTTACTATTAACAAGGCTGATTAATAATATTTTTGGTATCAAAAATATTATTCCAATAAAATAATAACTTATATACTATGATCATGATCATATATCATTCAACTTTCTGAAAGCTCTGAGTGAATTTTATCATGTGGTCTGGTGCGCGAATTCCAGTTTCATACAAAATTAATTCTGGGCGCATTGGACACGGTCGATTGCAGAGATCTCAGCAGCTAGGCTGAGGTTGAATCGTAAAAAGGGCGAAAAAATTAATTTTCTTGATAGTTGAGAAGGCCCCCACAAGGCCCTTGGTTGCTTTCCTCAAGGTCAACCTGGTCACAGCATTTGCTGCTAAACGCACATCCTCCAATGCACGGACCTATAAAAAGTGTTTATTTTTCGAATTCTACTGCCGAAGCAGGAAGAATTCAAAAGATTCGTCGCGGTCTTCAAATTTCCATTTTCTGACCATTCGAGCCATTCTTCGAGATGGCTGATTCCGATTTGATTCCGACGACTGCCATTTTAGGCGCTCTGAAAGTTCATTTTTTGCTGTTTCGTTTTGTATCGGGTCGTAATTTTTATTGAGCATAATACCATCAATTTTTTCCATATAGCCAACCAGCTTCTCGATCTGGTTGGATTCGACGCATATTTCGAGTTTTTCGTCAGCCGTCCAGTTAATATTTCATATTAGCCGCGGCTGAATTTCCTGGTATAACATGTTTTTTACAAGGCTGATCCTATTTCGTTTGAATCCATCGAAATAGATCAGCTTGTATTTCGTTGCCTCAAACGGAGACATTCCGGCTGCAATAATTTTTTTTTGCTCGTTCGAAAATTCTGGAATTTTTTTCAGCGCTTTTGGCTGCTGAATTTTGATGTTTTTTTTCGTGATATTCACATATGTTGTTTTCGTATTTTTTTTCGGTTCGTTTTGGAATTTTAAATTTTTTTCGATTATTTTTGTTTTTGATGCGTCGCTTCGTGGTCCATTAACAATTTCTTTGAGCTTTTTCTTGCTTTCTTCGATAAAAATTTCGACTTGGGCTATCAGCTCTTTGTCGAAATTTTTGTATGGGATAACATCGGATATCTCCATAAATTTCATTTTCAATGCGCTGACTTCGAGAGAATCAGCTTTGATTTTTTTTCGATTTT
>LSSN01001768.1:0-16283 GCA_001970855.1 Smittium culicis
TAGGAAATTTTTGATAGGAATAGTTCCAATCCTCGAAATAAACTCCCATATAAATACTAATGCATGATATTCTAGTAATTTGGTAATAATCTCCATTTATTTATTTAAAAATCGGTTTTTTATTTAAAATAACCAATAAACGCCCTTATCAAATCTTTGTTGTATCTTTGTGCTTTTTTTCAAAGAAAAGTCAAAATCAATTACCACTCTATAACCAATCTAAGAAAAAAATATACTGATTTATATTATTTACCTATTATAAGTTTGTTAAGCCATTTTATTTAGAGTAAGTCTGTACAATGAAAATAGTATTGCCAATCAAACAAGTTAAAGAATTAAATATACATTATATAAAACGTTCAATGTATATTTTATCTAAGCATTTTAATAAGCTTGATAAAAATAATTAAATGCAAAAAAAAATATAATCCCGCCCTCCCCTCCCCAAAGAATTGTGTCTAATTCTTAAAATGAAAATTTACAAAGCTACATGAAAAATTAATAGTCTAAATTGATATTCTTTCCATATAGCATGAATATAAATTTTAAAAATTCATTCACTTTTTTACATGTCTTAACATTAATATTTTTTTAATATATAATTATATTAGGTAATTATTGTATGAAATAAAAGTATATTATATCAAAACCCCTAAAAAAATTTTCTTCGGTATGTAATCTAAATTTTATTATACCTAAAGAGCATTTCAAACAATTCCAGCAACTCGCATACATCTCTAAGTAACTCAAATGGCAAAAAATACTATAATTTTTAATTACAAGATCAAAAAAAAGGTGCAATATAATACTTTAGCTAACTTTGTTGCAATGAAAATAATTATTAGTTAATTATATTTCAAAAATGTGTATAGACTTATAGGGTTTTGCAATTGAATTTCTAAAAGGTTTGTTTGATTATAGAAAACGCACAAGCAATTTCTAAAAAAAAAAAAAATTTGTGACCTGGCGGAGATAATTTTTTTTCGAATTACCTTATTGCAACCCAAAGTCGATTCTGAAAGTGCCAGCTGATTTTCTACATTTTTTTAAGTTTATTCTAATCAATCGAACAGTATTCTAAAAGCTTCAAACCTAACTATAAGTGATTCAATGGGTTTTCTATCATGTTTATGATTACCTAAAAAATATGCTTTAACCCTTTTAGACCAACTCTTTTTAAAAAATTTGATTCATTCATTTATTGTTTTATAAAAAGTTTAATATTTTCTGGTACTTTGCTACAAACAAATAGTTGAATGATTCCCAGAAATATAAACCTATTATAGAATACATTTGACTATATTTTGAAGCTAAATTATTGTCTACCGCATATAAAAGGGTTAACTGGATTGATTAAATTAAATAAAAATATATTTTACTAAATTTCTATAAAATTAAATTGTTTTATTTTAGCATTTTGGTATTTATTAAAACATTTATAGTTTAATTAATATTCTCATTGTGTTAAGTACTAAATAAGATATTTAAAATTAACAGCTTAAAATTTGTATTCAATTAAAAATAAGTTATTTTAAGTCTGTAGTTGTATACTAACTCTTTATTTCGCTAAATGTTTGGATAGTCTTTTATTATAGTATTAAATTTTTTTAACCTGTTTAATTTCATCAATCTAATTGAGGTGTGGTGGTCGTGTTATTATTCGTTGCAAGACATGTAAGTTGGGTTTTATATTCGCATTCAATAATTAATTAAATCTATAAATAAATTTAAAAAGGTATTGATTATCGTTGTATTAAATTATTTATATTTAAAAAATGAAGGGATTCAGGAGCTAAGAAATGAAATGAAATGAAAAGGCGATTGGCATGGTATTTCAACTGTTAAAATTATTTGAATTAAATTCATTCAAAAAATGGGGTGGCTATTTAAAGGGGGGGAATAAAAATTTATTTAATTCAATTATTTAAAATTTATGGTATTTCAATGGTTGGAATAGTCAATTATGAGCGTTTGAGCATTATTTGGAACTTGTAAAAAACTGCTGCAGTTGATTAGAATCAACTTTCAAACTTGTATAAAATTGATTGATATGTTGAATAATTTTGGTTGATATATTTACAATCAACTTATGGTTGTATTTTGGTAATTCGAAAAAAAAAAAAAAAAAATTCTGCCGCGTAACGAAAAACTTTTTTAGAAATCGCTTTCTTTTTTTCTAAAATCAAACAAAGCTTTTAGAAATTCAATTTAAAAAATCTGTGATGATAATTCGTTCAATTGATATCTAAATTCTTCATTCAAGACCATTTTTTAATAATATTTATATTTCCTGGCACTGAAAAATCTGAAATGATATAAAATTAAAAACAAAAAAATTGATACACTATATATGAGTAAGTCTAATAATATGTTAGATTATCTTTTATTTTAAAATATTTAACCATTGATACAATCTCATAAGATTTTTTATTATCTTTTATTTAGTGAAAGACACTAAATATGTTTTAGAATGACCTTTTGATTTTATCCCATAAATAAACAGCATTATCTACAGCTCGTTACTAAAAAAAAATTTTGTGCTGTCATTAAATATTAATTAGTAGATTTATGAATATTAATAAAGATATTATAAATATTTCAAATTTTTATACACAATATGACTATTTATTTTAACTTGAGGCTAAATATATATCAAATGAAACCAATTTGATGCATAAATGATTAATTAAATATTTCTTAAATTGAGTCCATTTTAATTCTTGTTACCTATTCAATATCAATTTTAAGATATTATTAAATTTTTTATAACTGTATTGTGAAAACGAATTTTCTACGGATATTATAAAAACTATTTATCTAAAAAATTAGAATTAAAAAAAATATGTATCCAAAATTATGCTTATATCTGGATATAAATTCTGAATTTTTAAAGCTTAAAAAGTTTCGATGAACATATTGACGAACTTGTTCATATATTATATAGTTATAATCTTTTTATATTTTAGCACAAATAAATTTAATTTTGATATTTTTATGATATTTTTTTCAAAAAATATTAAAATAAAAATTTATGTCTTTCAAATTCAAATTCTAAAATCTATAAATTGAAACAAATTTTATTTTATCTAGTAAAAATCCATATTTATTTTAAATAAATAAAATATTAAAATATATAAACGTTTTTTTGAAAATTTATTGTTTTATAAAAATACTAAAAACGAATCTACCACTAAAGCTCATACTTTCTCTCTAGAGGCTTTATACCAACCTGTAATGATTTAAAGAGGTTCTTTAATCGCTTATAATTTGAAGTATAAGAGCTCTGAGAACACTAATCTCGATCAAAAATTCATCAGTTTCCAGCTCAAAATTTTGATTGAATTTGGTAAATCAAAGATAAATTAAAGATTCATTAGACTCTTTCTCCTAAAAAAAAGTAATCCAACTAGCCCTAATCGGGCTTCTTTGAAATTAACAAGAAAAATTTTTTCGTCAGAACTAATCGACGATGGTGTGAGCCGACTGATCGTCAGTGTTCGTTGACTTATCCACCTGTTGCAGCTCAGAATAATGTGTTAAACCTTCAGGGGCATACACAGGCTGCAAAAAGGCAAAAAATTTTGAATTTTTGGTCGACTATTTTCATGTTTTACATGCGCTAGGCCGTCCATAGTGTGACAATACGCACTTTTCCATTTCCCTGAAGTCTCAGGTTCACGTCAGGATACATTGCTTGAAGGTCAAAACAGTTGCATTTTTTGCCGATTTTCCTGCCCACCGTCCACCCATGGATGACAGATCGGTTATTTCGTCGTTTCTGGTTGACTATCGTGATTAAAGTCTGACCGTTTGAATCTTGAGAGCAAAATTTTTTGATCCACCGGGCGCTCCCGGTCACCCAAGTAGCCATCCGGGCCTTCATCGGAGCCTTGATGAGGTCGGAGATCCATGTTTTTGAGGTAGGCCACTTATGGTATGCACGCTCACGGGCTGTGCTGGTGCGCATAAACACTGAGCGTATGCCCAGTTCGTCCCTGATGCGCTCCATGGCCGCTGATTTCCCGACGTTGGCAACCATTCGGATTGCCTTGTCGATTTCTGACTGTATGGGCTTGCATCTGGCTTCGCTCATGCCAAATGTTTCCCCACCGTAACATCCAATCGGCATTAGAACCGAATTGATGAACTTTATTTTTAGTGCTGTCAGCACATCAGACTGTCTCAAGAAGCTGTAGGCAGCGTATACAGCCTTCATGACCTTATTCTTGTTGTTCTTGATCGTTCCAGATACGTCCCACTTGCTATTCATAATATAGCCCAAGTAGGTGTACTGGTCGGTGGAGTCGACTTTTTGGCCCTGCAGGGTCATATCAGTAGCCAACTCCCCGCTTGAAGTCATTATCCCGCACTTGGAGGCATTCACAGCCATTTCCTAAGTGTCCGACCATTCGGTTATGGTATCCAGTGCGGCTTGTAAATCGGCTGATGATTCGGCCAATAGCACGGCATCATCAGCGAACAGTAGCCCAGGTATGCGTGAGGTGAGCCCAGGCACCCGCACACCTCGTTCTCCCTTAAATATATCGTTGATGTAGAAATCGAAGAGTATCGGCGAGGCTGGGCACCCTTGTTGCACTCCACAGAGGTATTATGTAGGGTTGGAAACTTCATTTCCAACTCTAGCTGCGATTTTCGGAGCATCATACATGCCCTTGATCATATTGAGGAGTTTTCCCCCAATGCCCACTGATCGCAGTTTATGCAGTAGGGCCATGTGGGGGACCCGGTCGTAGGCCTTGCTATAGTCGATATAGCACAGCCATGTTTCCTTGTTCTGAATTTTACGCCGGCGGACAATTTCGAATAGGGTGGCCGCTTGTCCCGCACACTCCTCGAAATTCCGAAATCCGGGTTGCTCTTTTACCAACATTTGGTATTTCGTGTCTTTTTTGCTGAGTTTGGTGGCTAAAATTTTGGCCACCAGTTTCGCCAGTGTTGGGACCAGTGATATCCCTGTCAAGTTATCGGGGTCTTTCAGATCACCTTTTTTTAGGTAATGGGCTATATCCCCAGTGTTATAAATTACGTTTATGATTCTATGTATTATTTTTTCTAGTGGTGATGTAGGTGTTTTCTCGGCTATCGCCAGTTATCATACCCCGAATGGTACACCATCAGGTCCCAGAGCTTTGATATTGGGTGTGTCACGGAGCGCATCAGTGATATCAAACCATATTATAGAGTTATAACACTCTGAGTAGTATTCACTGTCTATCTGGATAAGATTTTATCACTTATCGGTAGATCGGTTGTTCCCAGTAATGTCTAATTCACGCTCAATAAAATGATTGACCAAAATTTATATTTTATTTATCTTGCCAGGCATTAAATTTTTGTTTTTATCGCACACTGGTCCATCGGAGATGCTTTTAAACGACTTACCAGTCTATGATTTAAAAAAAGTTCAAAGCTTTTTTGAATCGCTGGAAATTAATTGGTTGGAAATTATTTTCATTCTTTTATTGTTTTTTGTTTTTCGATCGATTTTGAACTTGCGTAATCTGATTCGCCAATTTTACCACACCTAAATTTTTTTAACGCAATTCGCCTGTTTTTGATACAGGTGAGAGCTCTCTTGCTTAGAGGTTCGGTTTTGTAGTCGCCTGGAGTCGTTAAAGATTCATTAAACTATATTTATTCTATTACCTACTTATTTTGTGTTTTCAAATCTCTTCAAGTGTTGAATTTGATGAACTTAGCGCTCCAAATTTATTGATATTTATTAATTGGCTAGAAATTATGCTTATTTTACTAGTATTAATTTTTGGTTTTTTTTGCACCATTTTTATTGCATCGAAGTTACATTGTGATATTATAGGGAAATGGTTGCTTAGGTCTATTTTTTTGTTTACTAGGCAGAAGTTATCCCTTCCTAGCGACCCACTATAATATATGTGGTCAATCATACGACCTGTTTTTATTTTGTTCCATCGCGATCCTGTTGAGTTTGTTACTTTAGCGGCTTGGAGCCCAGCTCCAAGTTTGCTTACAAATTTATTCGAATCATCAACATCCATATTAAAGTCGCCAAGCAAAAAAGTTTTTGCGAATTTTTTTTTTGGTCTTACTTATATGACTGAAAATTTCGTCATAGACCTTTTTTTCCTTGTATTGTCGGCAGGTATATGTGTATTAATGATATTTATTAATATCTTTTTTTTATTTTTTGTTTGGACCTCTAGTATTCCAGATGAACAACTAGGCGCTGAATTATGCTCACTAATTTGAAGTCCACAGTTGTTTTTTACTGCTAATAGTAGTCCCCTTCCACCTTTAACAATGTCAAATTTAGACTCTATTGACGTGTACCCAGGTGTTTTATAAAGATATGATTTTTTATTTAAAAGCGTTTCTTGTAGCGCTACAATATCCGGTCTATACCTTGTTAAAAAATGCTGAAATTCTTCTGATATACCCTTGATACCTCATATATTGTAGGTCATCACCGTTAATGTGTTATTTTTTGGAGTGATTGATTTTTCATAATGACTGCCAATTGTATATCGTGATCGCAATTTTTAATTTTTTTCTCCCATAGTTTTGGCGCCTAGCGATTTTTATATTTTTTTATTTCGCATTTCGACAGTGAGATTATGTAATTATTTTGCGGCAGGAGCTCGTGGCTCCATTGTTCGTTGCTTTGTTTGACTTTATTTACATTTAAACTTAGCTCATTAAGCGAAGAGTTTAGTAGTATGTATTTTTTAATTTTTTTTTTGGACAATTCTTGCACATTTAGTATCAAGAAATTGTCAATTATATTTTTTTTGGACAATTCTTGCACATTTAGTATCAAGAACTTGTCGATTATATATTTTTTTGAATTTTTTGTGTTTTATTTTCTTTGTTTTTTGATATAAAACAATTAAATTTCAATATCAGAGCTGAATTGATCCGGAGGATCGGAATCTAAGTCCATTCCAGCTAGATTGCTGCCTTGAGGTGCACAGTCCACCTTAGAGACATAATCCATGAATTCTTTTTCTGATATTTTTCCTAACCTGGCCTTTTCAGCCATAATATCATGCTCTGACGGTGTGTTATTTCCTTCAGATGATTCAAAAACATCTGATCTTGGTGAGATTGAATCCGCGATTGATTATGAATCTTGAGAATCATCGCTTTCAACAATTTTATTACTGATGCCTTTGTTTTTGGTAGTTTTACCTCATCTTAGCTTTCATCTGATTCTGTATCATCAGCGGGTGATAATTTTTGGTTTTTATCAGATGTTAGCTATTTTAGGTTTATAGGGTAAGCTGGTAATTTTTTAGGCCCGCTGTACCCCTAAGTCTATTTATAGTGGTGGAATTTGTTCCTGAAGATTCGTTTTTTGGGAAAATCTTTATTATAAATCTGATTTTAGGGGTTTCATGGATAATTACGTTAATAATAATATTTTTTGGGGCATAATTTTTAATTGCTGATGCTGATTGTGTTGAAAATTCCATCTTAGTTGGCTCAGGGAGTGAGAATTTCAACGAATACTTCGTCATATCGTTCATAAAATTTTTTTGTTTATTATTTTTTTTTAATGTTGGGCACTCCGATTTCGCGTATCTATCCTTCTTACAGTAACTACAAGCTTTGTTGAACCCCAAATAGAAGATGTTTATGCGACCATCTTCGTGGTCAAGGAAAAGTGGCAGTTCAGTGCCAATAGTATTTTTTCTGAGTAGAACCTTCATACCATAAGGAATATACTCATTTCTATCTTTTTTGAATAAGGTACTAATATAATAGATTTCGAATAGGTGGTTTCAGCTCCTTTATGACCAACTGAAACATTTTTGTCATGGAAATTTCCTTGAAATTTGGGATATTGATGGCAATGATATCTGTGTCAATTTTTTATGGTTTGGTATATGTCAATTTTCTGATGATTGTTTTTTAATATCTTAGATATTAGACTGGTTGCGTCTTCTAGATTTTCAAGATGTGTATATGTGCTATTTATTCTATATTGATCAATTATTGCGTACTTACTTTCGCATATGGCATTAAATACTACATCCAAGGCCTCGGATACTTATATCTTAAATTGAATCCAGTCAATATCGGTCTTTTTTATCGGATCCTGCTACACGAAAACTTTTTAGACATTTTTTTTCCCCCTGTGAAAATAAGTTTTTTAAAGGGATACAGCCCAGTATCGATTAATATGTAGGCTTAGATGAAATTTGTCCCTTTTTTTAATAAATTTAACATTTTTTTTTGTTTATTTTGTATTATTTGGAGTTTTTTTTATGTATATTTATTTGGCATTTAGGTTGTATTTATCGTATAAATTAAACAGTTGCGCTGTTTATCTCATAGTTATTAGCATATATAGTGATATTAAACTTCAAAAAATCATATTACAGGGATATATCACGCAGTAGAGGCTTTCCAATAGATAATTATGATGTGTTTGGCGCTTTATTTGCGTTTATTTGCGCTTTTTAATTTTTATTTACTGTAAATTAATTGAATTAATCGTTTTTTATGAGCTTTTATTATTATTATAAAACTTTTATAATCATCACTATAATTGGTAAACGTGGTTTACTCCTGATAAGCAGTATTTAATATTTAATAAATCAAAGATTATATATATATTTTTGAATTACCTATGTGCAAATGTCAGTAAAATGAAGCAAGGGATAAATTTTCAGTGTTTTTACGATAAAATTTTTTCATGTGCTGTTGCATATTTTGGTATCTGATCAATTCATGGTAACTTGATTTACTAATCTTTTTAATATCCAATAAAAGTAAAGTATAGATTGACGCATCATAGCTACGATAATAATTTTTATTTTTGTATTATCTATAAAACTAGATAATATTCGAATAAATAAGCTTAAGGAAAAAACTTTTAAAAGGTGAATTTTTTTTTTTTTCGCCATGCTCAATTTTATTTATAATTTTAATTTCTTCTTTCCTCTCATGTTATTTTTATTTTATTTGTGGATATTTTTCAGGAGCTGACTATTGTTTAATCTTGAGCATTAATTAATGAAAATCGACGATTAGACGACGCATATAAATTGATGCTTACCAGGTTTTTATCTGTTTAAATTCAAATTTTTAATCTCTGATTTATGATTTGTTTAATGATTTAATACGTAAAATCATTAAATATATCATAAATTCTAGAATATTATTCTTAAGTTTTCTTAGTCAAATATATTTTCTAATTATTTATAAAATGATAAATGTTTTTATCTTTAATTCATGTCTATTTTATTTGGATCACAATTTACATATAACTGCGGATTTTTTTTAAAAAAAACGGATTATTAATCTTATTATTAGATAAAGCAGCGATATCTTATTTAATATATAGCTTGAGATTTTTATTGCATATCTATACTATCTGACAAAGAGATTTTTGAAATACAAGTCATTATGCACTAGTAAGAGACTTGGGAGATTCATTTCTATGCAAGAAAATGATGTATAATTAAAAAGCATCAAATAAAATTATAAGTGAACAGCCGAAATACTAGCCAAATATTTTTTATTCTTTTTTAAAAAGAAAAATAGTTGACTAGGACAATATATAAAATAAATCAGTTTTTTTAATGAAAATTTCGCTCACAATTTTTTATGGTGGAGGATGAAGTGTATATGGGAGATTGTTGCGAGGAGCGGAACTTTTCATATTAAATTTTTCATACTTTGCAACATTTCTTTTATTTTTTTATCTTATTATTAATTACCACCGAATGGCTTACCTATTACGGCAAATAGCTTTACCTAATATAAATAAGCGAATATAATTTCTAAGAAAAAAAAGTTTCGTTTCGGCCTAAGAATATCGCATATAAATATAATGAGGGATATTTGTCAAACAATTTACCTTTTCTTTCAAAAAGTTAGATTTCACGAAAGCAATTAAATCTCAGCTTACGAATAAAGCCGATTAAATTATGAGAATGAGTAAGCTGAATATATATGGGAGACTCTTTTTTTGAGGAGCGATATTTTTTGCATTGAATTTTCACTTTGCTTCAAAATTTATTTTGGGGTTAAATTCGAAAAATATAACTTATAAAATGAACCAAATAGTTTAACGGAATGATACACCTTGAAACTACTAACAAATAAAGCCCAAGGAATACAAGATCCTGTCTCCTTTAGAGTATGCTAAATACGGGAGATTATTTCTAGGAACGGAAATTTTCCTATTTAATTTTTCCAACTCATTGTCTTTACTTTTATTTATAAATGCTTGAAGAAACTATCATCAAATGAATTACCTGATACAACTAGTGGCTTTATCTAATTAAATGTGCAAATAGCATTCCAAGGAAAAAGGATTCCTCTTTCATTAAGAGTATACCAATTATGATGATGTATGTACAGATTTGGAGATTGTAAATATTTATAGTCCAGGTTGACGGATAATTATTTCTGAGCTAATTATTCAAGTTGGTGATTAGCTACAAATAAACAAACGAAATAATCTAAATTTTATCACTTGGATATGAAACCACTCCGCATTTAGGTGTATTTAGGAGAGTGATACTTTGCTTTTACCGAAAACTTTTTTTTTTTGAAATTTATATTTTCCTTTTCAATGATATGTGGATTTAGAGGCAAGAAATCAAGACGTATTTATTGAGAGCATGTATCTTACTTTTATGAAAAGATGTAATTACCCAGTTTGGGTATTTGGGGAGCGGAGTTTTTTTTACAATTGTTAATATTATCTGAAGCGAATCAGATACAAGTAACAATCTAATGAGTCAATTTATGATATCGATTTTCTAATAGAGCTTGTAATTAGAATTGGTGTTGTAGATCAGAGAAAAGCTTAGGAGAAAAGAGTCAAATCATTGAAACAACTTTAGGTACGTGACTAGCAATTGAAATTCAGTTGATTTGCTAACACTTTGATTTACAATGAAATACAGAATTTAATAATACATAATTTGTATGAGAAGGGGTATGGGTGATTAGACGAGTAGAATAGGTTATGTAATCATTAGATATACAGTTTTTCCCCCTATGGTGTTGCAGTGTGCTTGCAACTATTTTTTATTAAAAAGAGAGATACTTTTAGTTTTTATCAAGTGCTTCCAAATCAATACATGTATCATAAATTTTTTTCGAGTATCTTTATTTACTATGGAGAAATAATTTACTTTAAATAGAGCATTTATAGTTGGTAATAGAGAGTAATAATTGGCAGTGATATTACTCGATTTAAAATAGGAATAGGGGTGCAAAAGGTAGAGGTACTTTAGAGGAGGGCGAGGCTAAAGAAAGATGTGCAGATATCGATGAGGATCAAAAGTGGTTTTATGAGCGTGAGGATATTTATAATATGTTTGGCTTGCACTAAAAAAAAAGTATCGCATGAATTCAAGCTAGCATTTTATTTAATGAAGAATATTATGTTATACAAATTCGTGTCAATTGGTGGATAGACAAGATATACTCAATTTGAACATAATTATAGTGAAAAAGAAAAAAATAACTACGTATAAAAAGTTAGCGTAAACGAATAAGAGCATCGAATCGGATCGTAATAGGCCGATAAACATTAATATATGCATTATAGCAATTATCTATGTGAACCGTTTAGTAATATGGCTATTAGCATAACATGAGCAGATATGTATAATAAGTAAAGAGTCGAGAAAGTCAAGAATAAACAGGCTGCTTTATGGCTCTCAATTCTCCCGGATAAAGATTAGAAAAAATCTTTATAGTGCATAATTGTGGTTTGAGAAATTGAGTTTTAAATTATAGGATTGTTTCTTTGTGGATATAAGTATACCTGAATATCAGGAAAAATCAGAGGATACGAATATGGGAGCCAGGATACGTGTTTTTGCTCAGAGGTATGGCTTAAAGTATAAAAGCTGAAAGGAGGAGCTTATAGGTACCGATGAAATAGAGCATGTGAAGATAAATGCAACTGAGATTTGTTTGCTGTTTAACCTTTTCCCGTTCAATGCTCATTAAAAACAATTTTATGATTCGCATATTGTTTATAGGTATAATTTTTATTTGCTCCTAATTTAGAATAAACCAATAATCAAATGTTTCTCATGACTAACTAGTATTAGTTTCAAGCAGTTGGTTATATTTGGTAGATCGCAAACAGTTTACCCATCCATGTAAGTGTTATCATAAAGAATTTTTATTGCTCAGTGTTGATTGCCACAGAGAGATTAGGTAAACTTGATATTTTATATTAATAAAAAAGTTAAATTTTGATTACGAGTGCTTTTAGCTAAATTAAATTCCAATAAAAATGTGGATACAAATAGACGGCGATCCACGTCAGTCAGCTTTTTTTTAAAAAAAAAAACTCTTGGACAAAAAGGGATCTGTTGCAATTTCTTTTGTTCTAGATGTTCGGATTGCGAGGAGTTTGGGACATTTTCTTTAGATTTCTCCTTGGATTTGGGTAATAGCAAGGGGCTTCTAGACTAAAATATTATAGAGAATACTAGATCTAGATTATTCTTCTCATCATCTATACGCGGAGAACAATTCAACTTGCATCTCCAATTATCCGTGTCCAAAGCAGTTGTCTATATGGTAAGCTCAATTGGACCGATTCTCGGAAGCGGGACACTTATTACATAATTTATTCGAGACTAAGACCGAAAAAGTGCAAGGATTATTGGTGTATACACTATTGGCTAACAAAAGGTTCGCAATTTGCACTATACATTTAACAAGATCTGCGAATCAAATAGCCCTTTTCTTGGCGAAATAATTTCTAAATGACAAACAGCTACTCATAGCATCCAACGCCCTCGCGCAGCAGCTCACAGCACCCAGACCCTCAGCCTAACACTTATGCTCTGGCCCAAATCCAAACCTAAATCCAAACCTAAAAACTCAACACAGTTCCACCATCTGTTCACATTCAATCTAAGAACAATTAACGCCATCATCAGTTTTTACCCTTGGCCTCTATGCAGAAACAGTGGAGTAGTTTGCCTGGCATTAATCAGCCATAAAAATAAGATAGTCTTCGATGCAAAGAAAACCTTCGAATCAATCCTTTCAAGCCTTGTTCTGCAACACACCTACTTTCATTACTTAGAGAAGTGGCACTCACTATTCTTACACACAACTTTGCCACACAATTTCTACCTCTTAAAAGCCTGATTTTTCGGTTTTTTCGGCTGTTACTAATAGATATACTCATCGAGCAATTCTGCTGAGCTACAATTATCTATTTTATCAGAGGTAAATCAGAGCGAATAAATAGCGACTCGGGCTTGTAAAAATGCGATCTTCATTTCGATATTTTAAGTAAGAGCGCAAATTTAGTCAAGTCAAATCGCATTTACTGAGTTAGGAAATTCTTGCTTATAAAGTTGCAAATATTAGATAAACTATTGTTTTTACACTTCACGCTTTTAGCCAAACAAAAAAAATAAACAATTCTACGCTCGACTTTTTGGGCTTATGACATTTTTCCAAACAAAGATTTCTTGGTGTTTTCACGCCCTCACTTGCGTCTCCGGCACCTGTCCCCACCTATCCCCCCCACTGTTCCCTGATAAAGTTTATCACCAATATTTACACACCCAATTTTCACTCTTTTTAATGGCAAATTTCTCTTAGACTTATCACAGCTCTAATATTCCTTAAACTTCTTTCATGTCAAAAAATATCTACGCTTAAAAATCCCCGGATCAATATCTTCCTATCTTCCATTTTCTATGTATTTATATATATGGGGTATAGTCCATTTGTTCTATTATTCTATTAAAAGCCGTTTTACTTACCAATTGTCCATTCCATCTTCATATCTATATATTACGCTTGATATCCTCTCTTTCGCGTACTCTATTATCAACTTTGGCTCCTATATCCTCTTATCAAAGTTACTTTCGCAACTATACCTATCCTCCTCACCCCCTCCCCAACTCCTATACTTTTATACCCTCACGCTTACCGATTACTGTATCTACTTCGAATTGAAAGAAAATGCTTTCGAACAACGAAAGCGAAAGGTCGAGCACACACATAGGCTCTAACTCTTCCACCCCTAAAAACCTTGAAGTATCTCAGTTTCAAGATCCCGAATCTAGCCTCCCAGAAACATCAATAGATTTACAGCTACAAGATAACGGCTCTTTCGAACCAAGACTTATACTAAGACCCAAAAACATAAAACTATATATATTAATGTAAGCAAACATACCTTCTACCTCTTAGCTTTAATTTCCATCAATAATTCTATTCTATAAAAATTATTCGCTGAATTCTTAATTGTAAAAAAAACCATATATATATCTTAGGGTAATCTTAGGAACCATTGTTTCAAACGTAAACCAAGGTCTACTATCGTCTTCTTATGCTGAAATAGGAAACTTTTACAAGAGATTACAGTTAACCACTTGGCTAAGTCTAGGCTATTTATTAGTCTCATCCACTTCACAGCCCTTTTTCTCTCCAATAATCTCAATAATAGGAATAAACAAGTTTATCAATTTATCTTGGTTCTTTCTAATAGTTCCCTCAATAATAAATGTCTTCAATATTTCTATATGGTCTGTTATTATCTCCTACGCTATTTCGTCTATAGGTTCAATAGGTCTCATAACTGTAACTAATATCATCATCTTAGAAGCTCTACCCCCTGAACAAAGAGGCTTCTACTTCTCTATCTCAACTCTAATCCACAACTTAGGTTCAGTTGTTGGTCCCCTAATTGCCCCCATCATCGTTCCTGCATATGACTACAGAGCTCTTTTCATGCTCTTTTTGGCTCTCTCTGCTGTTGGCTGGGGCTTATGCCTCTTCGGCCTCTACAGATCAAACGACTCCAAAGTCAGAGTTCAGACATGGACTAATTTTGACTATATCAGCGGAATTCTACTAATAATAATCATACCGTCTCTCCTCCTCTGTCTCAATGGAGTAAGATTTTTTTCCCCAATCTCTATTAACTAAAAATATGAAAATGTAATCGCAATACATAAATAGCCACTAAATCTTATCCAAAAAATTTTTTTTTTTTTGCAAATCTCTAAACCCTTTTCATTTACGATTTTTTTTCCCTCCTTAAATATAATAGATTCCAGGTACATCTATTTTTTCAAGAAAAGCTACTATAACTTTCGGTTGTCTTTTTATCGTTTCAATTTCTCTTTTTGTATATAACGGAATTAAAACAAAAAAAGCTTCAGTTGTGCCTCTAGTAATATTTACAAGAAGACGAGAAGCCTTTATTTACGCATCCGTCTTTTTTTTCGGCTCTCGATTCATGACATCTTCTTATTTCGTGCCGAATTTTTGCGCTGTTGTTCTTAATTTAAGCCAAATAAAGCTAGGCCTCATAGCATCATCCTTTTATCTCGGTTCTTCATTTGCTGGAATAATTTACCCAATTGCCAGTAAAATATTCGTGGGCCGCAGCAAGTATGTTCTATACTACTTTCTGTTGTCTGCTCCTATGGTTTATGAGATTTTTTATACAAAAGACACTAATATGTGGCTCATCTTTGCTCTTGGATTTATTTCCGGTATTGGAATCTCGTGCCTAATAATCAACGCCCTCGTATTGCTCTCAAATATCCCCCCTCTTAACCTCAAGCCTATTTATCTCGGGCTCTACTCGTTCATCATTACTAGCGGCGTCGCTCTCTCTAGCAGTATTTTGTCCACAATTTACTCAAACCTTATCTCGGGAAAAATTAAATCATTAATCACACTAAACCCAACTTTAGAATCTGTAATCATTGATGCTTTTAACGACAGCTCAACGGTTTTCTCAGCCGGTTTTTCTCCGCTCCTCCGCGACCAAATTCTCGATGCTTATACTGTCTCAACATCTAGAACACTGATCGTTGCCGCCTGCTTACCCGTTCTAAGCTTCATCTTCATCCTATTTGCATAAGAACAATCGGATCTGCCGCCTCCTTCTCCACCACAATCCTAACAATAATAAAAAAAATTTGTATTCTCTTCCTACTCCCTCTACCCGAACCTGCGCCCATTAAAAAATTTTCTTTTTTTACGTCTGTGAAAGCACCAAAATTCCCACTCCGCATCGCCTGAGCCACATTTTCTCGTCTCTATCTGCATTTTACGACGAGGAAAGTAGAGTTGATACGTCTAGATATAGAAATCGTTGTTATTAGCATATTTTATTTATTTACTTTTTTTTTTTTTTTAGATTTTCTCTACCGTTTTTTTTGTATAATAATAAACTTATTTTCTATTTTACCCGCTATTTTATTTAATAAACAGCAATTAGACAGTATTAAATTCCCGCCATAACCATAAGCTTCTATTTA
>LSSN01001769.1:0-13412 GCA_001970855.1 Smittium culicis
AAAAAATTCAAAAATAAATAAAAATCGACAAGTTCTTGATACTAAATGTGCAAGAATTTTCAAAAAAAACAATTAAAAAATACGTACTACTAAACTTATCGCTTAATGAGCTAATTATCCATGTAAAGAAAGTCAAACAACGCAACGGAAAATAGAGACACGAGCTCCTGTCACGAGATAACTACAAAATCTCGCTGTCGAAATGCGAAATAAAAAAAATCGAAAAAACGCTAGGCGCCAAAATTAGGCGCGAAAAAAATAATAAATTTCGATCATGATATACGATTGGCAGTAATTATGAAAAACCAATTACGCCAAAAAATAACACATTAACGTTGTTGACCTACAATATACGAGGTGTCAAGGGTATATCAGAAGAATTTCATTATTTTTTAATGCTGTATAGACCAAATAGTGTAAAGCTACAACAAAAGCTTTTAAATAAAAAAACATATCTCTATAAAATACCTGTGTACACGTCAATAGAGTCTAAATCTGACCTTGTTAAAGGTGGAAGGGGGCTACTATTAGCAGTAAAAAACAACTGTGGACTTCAAATTAGTGAGCATAATTCAGCGCTTAGTTGGTTATCTGGAATATTAGAGGTCCAAACAAAAAATTAAAAAAAGATATTAATAAATATCATTAATACGCATATACCGGCTGACAATACAAGGAAAAAAGGATCTATTGACGAAATTTTCAGCCATATAAGTAAGGCCAAAAAAATTTTCGCAAAAATTTTTTTGCTTGGCGATTTTAATATGGGTGTTGATGATTCGAATAAATTTGTGAGAAAACTTGGAACTGGGCTCCAAACCGCTTAAGTAACAAACTCAACAGGATCGCGATGGTACAAACTAAAAACAGGCCGTATGATTGAACACATATATTATAGCGGATCGCTAGAAAGGGAAAACTTATGCCTATTAAACAAAAAAATAGACCTAAGCGACCATTTCCCTATAATATCACAATGGAACTTCGATGCAATAAAAACGGTGCAAAAAAAACCAAAAATTAATACTAGTAAAATAAGCATAATTTCTTGCCAATTAATAAATAGCAATAAATTTGCAGCGCAAAGTTCATCAAACTCAACACTTATAGAGCTTTGCAAGCATACAATAAAAACGGTATGGGAAGAAACACAGGCTATGGATGCAGTGACGACTCCAAGCGACTATAAAACCGAACCTCTAAGCAAGAGAGCTCTCACCTGTATCAAAAACAGGCGAAATGCGTTCAAAAAATTTAGGCGTGGTATAGTTGACGAATCAGATTACGTAAGCTCAAAATATATCGCAATTAAAGCTATAAAACTCGATCGAAAAACAAAATATAGTAAAAGAATGAAAATGATTGCCAACCAATTAATTTTCAACGATTCCAAAAAGCTTTGGAATTTAATTAAATCATACACCGGTAAATCGTTTAAAAGCATCTCCGATGACCCAGTGTACGATAAAAATAAAATTTTAATAACTGAAAAGATAAATAAAATTAAAAATTGGGCCAATCATTTTGGTGAGCTTGCTTTAGACGCTACTGGGAACAGCCGAACTGCCAATAAGTGGTAAAAGCTTATACCTAGCGACTATGACTATTACCCAGAGTGTGATAGCAATTTATTATAGTATGATATCATTCAGGAACTTAATGATAAACCTAAAAAAAAAAGCTCCATGAGCAAATAGTGAACCATCTGAAGTATGGAAACTGGTGATAATTGAGCCATCACCAACATCATCACTAGCAAAATTAATAAATAAAATTATCAATATAATGTACGACACAGGGGTTATACCCACGTGCCTAGAAACATCAGTAGTGGTCCCGGTACCTAAAAAGGGTGACCTGAAGGACCCCGACAACTATCGAGGGATATCACTGATCCCAACACTGGCGAAACTGGTGGCCAAAATTGTGACCACCAAACTCAGCAAAATCGATGCGAAATACCAAATATTGGTAAAAGAACAAGCCGGATTTCGGAATTTCGAGGAGTGTGCGGGCCAAGCGACCACTCTATACGAAATAGTACGCTGACGCAAAATTCAGAACAAGGAAACATGGCTGTGCTATATCGACTATAGCAAGGCCTACGACCGGGTCCCCCACATGGCCCTACTGCATAAACTGCGATCAGTGGGCATTGGGGGAAAACTCCTCAGTATGATCAAGGACATGTATGGCGCTCCGAAAATCGCAGTTAGAGTTTGAAATGAAGTTTCCAACCCTACTGAATACCTATGTGGAGTGCGGCAAGGGTGCCTAGCCTCGCCCATACTCTTCGATTTTTATATAAATGACATATCCAAAGACATACTTGGTGTGCGAGTGCCTGGACTCACCTCACGCATACCTGAACTACTGTTTGCCGACGATGCCGTGCTATTGGCCGAAACATCAGCCGATTTACAAGCCGCACTGGATACCATAACCGAATGGCCGGACACTTGGGAAATGGCTGTGAATGCCTCCAAGTGCGGGATAATGACTATAAGCGAGGAGTTGACTACTGATATGACCCTGCAGGGTCAAAAAGTCGACTCCACCGACCAGTACACCTACTTGGGCTATATTATGAATATAAAGTGGGATGTATCTTGGTCGATCAAGAACAACAAGAATAAGGCCAGGAAGGCTGTATTCGCTGCCTAAAGCTCCCTGAGGCGGTCATATGTGCTCACATCACTAAAAATCAAGTTCATCAATTCGGTTCTTATGCAAATTGGATGTTATGGTGGGGAGACATTTGGCATGAGCGAAGCCAGATGCAAGCCCATACAGTCAGAAATCGACAAGTCAATCCGAATAGCTGCCAACGTCGGTAAATAAGCGGCCATGGAGCGCATTAGGGACAAACTGGGTAAACCTCAGTGTTAATTCGCACCAGCACTGCCTGTGAGCGTGCATACCATAAGTGGTCAACTTCAAAACCATGGATCGCCGACCTCATCAATGCACCAATGAAGGCGCAGATGGCCACATGGATGACCGAGAAAGCCCAATGGATCAAAAAATTCTGAACATGAGATTTAAAATGTAAGACTATAATAACTATAGTAGGCCTGAAACTACGAAAAAACTGATTTTTCATCCTCCATTGAGCGTTGTAAAGGAATTTCGGAAATAAATACAACTTTTTTGACCTAAAAGAAATGTACCTAGAAATTATGATTGGTCTTTAAAGCTTTGGGGAAATGTGTATTGATAAATTCTTGAATTCCAAGCACCTTTCCAAAATGAAAATAGTCGACCAATAATTTAAAATGGTTTTCAGCTGATGAATAATTTTTTTGTCTACATGGGTCGATTATTTACTTCTGAATTTCAGTCATTAGCAAACTCTTTAGGGGTGGGGGCGTCTAATCAATATTAAATGCGCATTCGATCTGGAACAACTGCTCAATATTCAGATCTGGAAACAGCCAAAATTTTGAAAGCAATTTGAGTTCCCAGAATATTTTTAATTCATAATATAAGTGATAACCAGCCTCAAATAAAAATTTCGCTGTGAGTTTGTGTCGCTGTGAAATTCTGCGACTTGCTATGAGTATATTCGTACAACAGATACTATTTATTATTCAGAAATCAATGGTGCTAACTATTATAAAACTTATTTTAATATCGAAAAACTTATTTTATTATAAATTAAATATCCTCGTTTTACGAAGATATTAAATATATTGTACAAAGAGAAAAATATTCTCGTCAGTTGAGTTGTTCCAAATTCGCAAGATTCCCCCACCCCCCAAAACAAAGGATATATAACCATCTCGCACTTCCAAAAAAATGTGTGTGTGTGTGGGGGGGGGTATCTAATATTTAATAAAAAAATGAAAATACTCTATTCATATAGCAAAAAAAAATACTAATAATAATAAAAGAAAATTTCTAGTTCTAATAGCTAGGTAGCAGGGAAAGAACCAATACACAATAAGTAAGAACCAGCTGTAATATATGTAGATTCTAGAGCGGCTGAGTGGGAACGGTTCAAAAATTATTTTTTTCATAAATTTTATAACTTTTTATATAATTTTTCTTATGTTTTTAATTTATGTTTAAGGATCTGTGAGAAAAAAAAATCTGAAAGCTGATTTTAAAAAAATGTATCAAAGTTAATAAAAAATTTAATAATGAATGGAATTGCTTTGGATTTTGAATATTATTGGAATAAAAACTATGTGATTTTCTATCTTAAATAAAATAAGTAAAAAATCATCTGTAAACCGTTATTTGAGGGAAAAGGTTTATTCACTAAATAATAATAAAAAATTTACATTAGAGAATTACTTTATAAAATATCTTATTTATAAAACCTATATGTTTAAATTTAAATTATATAAAAATTTGTGTTAATAAGATTAATTATTTTGCAACATTATCTAAAATATTTTAAAATTAAAATTTACACATATTGAAATGATGATTTCTTATTAATAACTTAATTTGATCAATATAATCATTTTTGTGCTCAAAAAATATTGGTAAAAGCTTTTTTTTATTCTAAAAAACAACAGATTTTTTTCCCCTATATAAAAATTTAAAAAATTCTACATAATTACTTTAATTACTTGTTTTATACCCATTAAAAATCATAAAATGTATAGAAAAAATAATAATAACTATATTAGTAAAGCAAATTGTTGAATGAGCCTTTTACTAATTCGATTTAAAAACCGCAAAAATAAAAAATAAAAATATTATTATTATATCAGGTTGAGATTCTATAAAATTAAAAAAATACATTTTTTTTTAGAAATTGATTGGTTTTTATACTCACGAATTTTTACTATTATTAGCTACATATGATTGCTGGTTTTTAGTAATTATTTCAAATTAAAAAAAATTTCTTATTTATTAGTTAGTACAGAAATTGGGTGAACTCTTTAATGTAATAAAACCATTTAAATTGTTATAAAATTGAATCTATAAATTGTTGAGGGTCAGATTTAATCTGACAAAATATTCAACTGATACAAAATAATAAGCTAAAAGCAATAAAAATTAAGTATTTTAGTTCATAGGCTCTTGCTATTTTTGGTTAGTTGCAAGAAAAAAATAACCCTTTATGTATTTAAATATTTCGCTATATAAATTTAGGCCAAAAAAAATCTTCGGCGTAAATACTTCTTTCCATACTTTTGTACTGGTAGAATCGAAGTTTTTTGATTTTTTTTACGTACTTTTAAACGATTATAATTATATTTTTATTCCACTGATTACTACATGATCTATATTTTTTTTTCAAAAACAAAAAAGCTGTTTAACTATTTATGTATATTTTTCAAAAAAAAAAAAAAATAGGTAATAAAAAACTAAAAAAAAATTATAGTATTTTTGAATAAATATGTGGATTATCAAAATTATGATTATAATAAAAAAATTTAAAGATTTTTATTTTTGTTAAAATATATTCAATGATTCAAATTTATGAAAATTTTAAAATCTATTCTATTATTGTATAATTTTTTTATAATCACTTCAATGACAATATTTTTTATTTTGATATAGTTGATTATCAGCTCTCATGAAATCCTAAAATTAAATACATTCGGTACCAAATATAACATAACACTTTTTCTGATCTATTAAAATAATATTTATTATTATAGCTAATTTTTTAAATTCCATTAAAAACTTTCAAATTAGAAAAAGATTTTAAATTGTGTTTTAAATTATTATTTTTTTTGCATATAGAAATTTTTGTTAGTAGTTAATCTCTTGTTCGTAATATTCTGGAACATTCGATTGATAACTATAAAGATTAATTAGATTGATTAACTCTTAAGGACTAAATTATAGAATTTAGCGAGATATAATTCTTAATTATTTAACTGTTTTTTGATAAGTTAGTATTACTGTGCAATTTTATTTTTATGGTAAACTCAATAAATGTCAGTAAAAAAATAGCTTGTTAAAAAAAGTTAAACCATATTTTAGATTTGGTAAACTTTGATACATATACATATTGAATTAAATATATATAATCTTTGGATTTATATTAACCTTAAACTCGATGTAAATTCCATGGAAAAAAATAGATGCAATTTTGAATGATATAAAAATTTGCAAGTTCACTATATAGATATCAATATATAGTTAACTAGTAAAATTATTAGAAATATAGTTTATGTAATGGTTTTAGCATTGAATTTTCTTTGCTACTTTAAATTAATTATTTTTAATATATTAAGTTGTGTATCAGTGTCAGAGATATACAATAATTAAATATTGATGGGGATTTTATTAAAAATGCAAAATATATGTTCTGCTAAATCATTACTGAGCAACAGTATTATATATATAAACTTTTGGTTGGTATATGATAAGTGATATTATTTAATATTTATTGGTATACCAAATCTTACTATTAATTTTTATGAGATCAGAATTATACTAATTTTAGTTAATGTAGATTTATATTTGGTAGTTCAAAAATAACCTAAAACTCGAGAAATGGTTAAATTCCAGACTAAATTGGAATAGTTAAATGATGAGTAAAAAATTTTCTATACAAGAATTTATGGTTCTGCTAGGTTCGATTGCTTACTTTGAGGAAACAGGGTTTGACTGAATGAAAATCGTGGTTTTTTATTTTCTTTATTATTTTCTTATGGTAAGAGTCGCTTTTTTAAACTTTTGGATTTGCTTTTTGTGTTTTTCTTCCTTTTATGGGCTTAACATTAATAAAATAAACTGTAATAAAAAAGCAGATTTTGTTTGATGTATATTTAATAAAGTTATTTATTTTAAAAATTTTATTGTTTTTATCTTATTAAACATATTTTTTAATAATCAAGAAGGATTCATAAAATTTCTTTCTTTAACGTTATATTAATTCAACTCGTAAATAAATCTTGTAACATCTTACACAATATTTATGATAATTGGATTAATTCAAATTACAGTGTTAGTACAACTTGAATAATCTCTTTATTTTAGATTGATCTAGTTCAGTAGCCAGATGCTGTATGTTGAATCTATATTTTTATTTGGTAAAACTGGCCAAGGTAAAACTACAAGTGTAAAGTGTTACTCTTTTATGACATACACTTATTTACATTTTAATTTAAACGAAATATCATTGTTTTTTGCGCTAAATATATATAATAGTTTAAATTGGGGCTATGTTTAAAATTTTGGGGAAAATAAACCCAGATACTGTTAGATACTTTGTATTATAGAATGTTATTTATTCATTTTAGTGGGGTAACTTATTGGTTCAGCGATATCTATGATACGAAATGACGATTGTTTATTGTCTGAAAATATATTTAATTAGTGATTGAATAATTACTGTATCTGGAATCGAAGTCCGATATAGTTGATGACCCAACATTTTGCATAATCGATGTTTACAGTTACATGTAATTTGATCTAGCGATAGTTGGATGAAGGTAATAGTGGTGTATTTTTGATTTATTTTTTTATGTTGATATTATTAGTAATGGGACCTATTAGGATGAAGAACTGGAATGTGTGATTAGCGACGATAAAAGGGTTATATTTTTGCAAGATGGAATTTCCTGTATTTATAATATGATTAGATTAGAATTTATAAAAAAGTCCGAAAAAATTATTGTTTTTTATTTGTTTTCTTGCATATATATGTGACACAAGGTTCGGATCCTTGAAATAAAAAATGTGGCCTAGAATAGATACATTGCGTACTTTTTATATGGTTTTAATAAGGCTAAATTTGGGCTTTTGGTAGTTTTGGTGTGTATTTAATAAGCAGCTGGAGGATATATTTCCTACTCGGGAAAAAGCAGAGGATATATACAGCTACTCTTTCCAAATACGATAAATAGCTTGCTCGCATTTTCAATATGCGATTAATGATAAAATAATAGCAGCGCGAGCTATCGATTATTAGATTTTTGGAGGATCAGAGTTTAGATAAGCCATTAAAAGGTATAGATATCAGAGTGTACTAACATGATAACGTACAGGCAATTTAATCGTATTTATTTTTTTCAGACAGCAGCAGTCTAACGAGAGATTAAAAAATCCAATACTGATGTTTATAATAAAGAGATTGAACTTTAAAAATTTATAGAATGCTATAAATAATTGTTAATGAAAAAAGTTAGATAAAGCGATATAGCTTATTAAGTAGTAAGTTAATGGCATAAATTTCGCGCTATGGCATCTCTAACAAGCTCATTTGGTATATATGGGATATTCTTGGGCGAAACGGGACTTTTTTATTTTGAAATATTAATTGCTTGCTTGAATTAGGTAAAGATATTGGCTATATAATTTAACTCATTCGAAGCAACTTTTTAATAATATTGTAAAATAAAAGTAACAACAAAGTAGGAAAAAATTAATAGGAAAAGTTCCGTACCTTGAAATAATCACTCATATTTTAATACGCGTATGTGTATACTATGTACATTACATTTAAAAAAGATTTCTAAGAAAAAATACCTAGACTTTATTGGCTAAATGCGAAAATTGGTGCGGGACCATTTGCCTTTTTTATGGGTTTTAAGGCAAATTCAAAGATATGTAGGGGACCTTAACCCTTTCAGGTGCGGTTGCCTATTTTTGCGATAAAAAAAGTCTAATACCAAATGCTAAACTGATAATGGAAAACAATTTTAAAACGCATTATTAGCTAACGATTTAAGCAGCCCAATAAAAAATACTTTTTATTTGGATTAACCAATTATGATTTTTAGCTAAGTTTTAGAGCGTTGGCCCCGTAAAAGGGTAGGTTAAATACGCGAGTATCTGTAGGGTGATAATAAAGGGTGCTAGGGTAATCCAATAAAAAGCGTGTAAGATAGCAGATTTGAAGGTTGGCTAGGTATACTTGTTTTAATAGGGACCGTTTCTCAATGATTCGCTGAAAAAAGCATGCGCTAGCTATTTTTTCTATCCTTGAATGATATTATCTTTCCAATTCCAGAGCCTATAGCAGTTTAGAAGAATTATATAATTTACTAATATTTATATTGTTTAGAAATTTTCGATGACTATATGTAGGGGTTTCATACTAGTGGTAATCTATAATTCTGATGATTTTAACGGAATTAGATAATGGTCAATGATTATACCCGTCGGTGTAAATCCATGACCTTTTTATTTGGACCATTGCAGCGATTTCAAATAGTAGACAGAAATGTTCACACCAAAAAAAAAAACAAGGATTTAATTAAATTTTGTTAAAAGGATGATTGCGATTCTACGAATAAAATGCTTTAGAATATCATATTTAATTACCGTTGTAGCAGTAATCCAATCGTAGACACAATTGACATTTAGTATACACGGTAGCTAAGGATAAAATATCTTTGAATAATAAAAAGCGCCTAAATAAAATTAAAAATAGGGATTGGATATACTTAATTTGACGAGCTTGGATCCATAGAGTTAGGCAAGTGGAGAGATATTTACTAAGGCAACGCGTTTAGGCATAGCGAGTTACAGCGTATGAAACTTTGTATTTAGGCATTATCCAGTAAATTAAAACAAGAATTTATTTTAACAAATAGAATATTAATGAAATATAAATAAGTAATGAATTCGAAATGCCATTCTAACTGAAAAATTTTTTTTTTATTTTTAATATCGAGTACAATAATTTTAAACTGCAGCAAAGTGGAATCTTCGCTCAAAATTTCGCGGTTAAATAAATAGCACAGATCTTAATTTGATCTGATAGGTGTGGCTATTAAATCTAAAGTCAGAAGAGAAACAAGCCTATAGGCTTTAAATCGTGTATACTAAAATACAAAGCAAATATATGAATAAATATTCAAGTTTTATGGCGATATTAAACTAATAAGTGTGCACACTTTGAGCGTTTAGTAATCTACAGATAAATAGGTTGCTTGTGTCCCAAAAAATGATGTTATATTGTGTAAAAACACTTTAAGCCCACTAAAAACAAAAAGGTATATCTTGTATGTAAAGTAAAAAAGAATTAAAAATTGGCGATTAATAAATAGCTGGGATAGGAATTTATCGTCATTACTCGACTGTTATTGGCTTGAGAATGTTTAATTTTTTTGTTGTTTTGATGTGCGAATATTTCCCTATCAGTAAATGCGAATAATATTGCATTCTCTTTTTAGAAATTATGAATTAGCAGTAAAATCTCAACTAAAAAATCCAGACAATGTATTTGTAATGAGTTTCAGAAGCTGGTCAATTATATCAAGATTAATTCCCAGATTACCAAATTCACACTGGTTTATATAAAAACATAGTTCAATAAAACAAGTTTTAATCAAAACATAAATACTTTCAGCCAATAGCGCACATATTTTAAGACTTTAGCCTCTAATATATCGGATAGTTTAAATATAATCAAGGATTTTTATCTTTATAATTCTATTTGCTTATTCGAATTAGAATGGCTAATGGCTATAATTTTAATTCATACGTAATTACTTTTCTAATAGGGTAAAAAAATTAAGCCATTACTTATGAGAAGGAAAAATATGATAGGTAAAGTTCCGTTCCTCGAAATAACCTCCCATACCATAATTTCAGTTTAAAGCTTTAAATTATTGGCGGAATTATAACATATTAATTGACTCTTATAGTATTAATTTGACAAATCTTTAATAAATCTATTGTATACTAAAATTATTATTTAGTTAATCTGAGTGAACTTAATTGGCATATTTGACTAGCTATTATTAGAGGCAATATACCCTCGCCAATAGCTTTAGATCTATTGTAATAAATTAAAGCATTGTTGCAATTATAAAAACAAGTAAAAAAAAAGGGCTAAGCTATCAAATTATATGCCTTAGTGTCTTTTTTTTTGGGAAAGATATCAGTAATAAGCTATTTCCATTTGATGTACTATAGTAATTCTGTCCGAGTTTATTAAATCTAATTACTAAGTATATGTAATTTTATCCGATTTTCTTTGTACAATTTGATATATTTAAGTAATAGCGTTTTCTATTTCCTATTTTGTAGGTTGAATTATCAAGCCAAAAAGAGTAACGAATTTTTGAAACCATGAATGATCGTAATTGGCCAGAAATATTGAAGATCTTAATCCTAATTTATAGCCACTTATTTCTTGCCATTAAATAATAGCGAAAGATTATTTGATAAACGAGCAGTTAAGGCCATTCGCAATCTTTTGACATCCATGATTTACTTAATCTGAGTTTGCATCCTAAAAAGGTGCCTTTTTTATACTTGGCCAAAGATAATGGTGGTAAATCTATTCTAGTTTCTCAAACTAATTAGATAAGCTAGGCGCATATTGCAAAGTAAGACCAAAATGCTCGTCGCGTGTCACAGTTTTTGTATATATACCTCAACTAAAGCCCTCCCTATTATGTCTCTTCATAAAATTCGAGTTCTAGAAATAACGTCTATAGATAAATTTATTAAATACTTTTTTTTTTATCATTCAGCTGGTTCTGTCTTAATATAGACTTTTATTTCAAATACTTTCCGACATTTCCAAATTATTTACTATCTACTCACCCTACTTTAACGAAATATAATATACAGAGTTTCAAAATGAATTCATTTATCTTCAATATCTTAGTCATTGCTGCTCTTATTTGCTGCTCCATACCATCTGCTTCTGCTGCTTTTGTCACCGTAGTAGTATACCAAACTGTTTTTATCAACCCAAATGAAGTAGCTGCCCCAGTCGAACAAACTGTTCAATTAAACGATTTAGCCGAAGATGCCCCAACCCAAACTTCTGACCAACCTTCCCAAGATTTCTTCGCCCCTTCTATCACCTCGGTTGTTGATCAACCTATCGAAGCTGCTCAAGATTTCTTATCCTCTTCTGTCTCATCAGTTGTTGTTGAATCTATCCAAGCTGCCCAAGACAGTACCATCGAACAAGTTACCACTTATGAACAAGTTATCTCAACTCAAGCCCAAGACCCTGTAACCTCTGCTCTTAACGAAGAGGACTACAAAGAACTATTACAAACTCTAACTAACATCGTATCTCAAACTTCTGAAGCTCAAGAAACTGCTGTACAATCGTCCGAAAACACCCAACCCTCTTCTGCTCCCTCACCACCTGCAAGAAACAACAACTTTAACTACGTCGAAGGTACCTGCAAATTCCCATGGAACTTTGGTAACTCCGATAATGTCGTTCCTATCACCACCTCTGAAGTAAATGGCGGCTGGGCTATGTCTCCAAACCAAATGTGTACTAAAGGATCATGGTGCCCATACGCCTGTGCCCCTGGATACTACTCTGCCCAATGGGACCCTAACACCAATCAACCTAACGGACCTGGATCTATGAACGGTGGTCTCTACTGCGACAATAACGGTGTTTTGCAAACTCCTTTCCCTGATAGAGCCTACTGCGTCAAAGGCATGTCAAATGTCAAAATTACGAACAATTTGTCCAGCTCCGTATCTGCTTGCCAAACCATTTACCCTGGTAACGAAGCCATGCTTATCCCAACAGTTGCTCAACCCGGTTCTTCTGCTGTTATTAACGTAAATCCAAAAGAATACTGGCTAGGTACCTCATCTCAATTCTATGTTAACCATGCTGGCTCCAATGAACAACAGTGTATCTGGGGTAACTCTGATAAACCTGTAGGTAACTGGGCCCCATTCGTATTCGGTGCCGGTCAAGGCCCTGACGGTAACACTTACATCAGCGTTGTTTACAATGAATTGTACATTGGTTCCGGATTTAGTCCTCAAGACACATACAACGTCAGAATCAACTGCCTATCTGGATTCTGCAACTTCCCCGCAGGTAACGAATGCAAGTGCGAAAATGGTAAATGCTCCGGTAGCAACGGCTGTACTGTTACTCTCACTGGTGACGCCACCGCCGAATTCGAACTGTATTAAATACCAAGTATATTCCTTTTCGAAGTAAATAATATAGATATGCTACGAACTAATTGAATTAGGCGATTAAACTGGTTTTTTTCTCGCCTATTGATTCAGCAGTTTATAGTTAACTCCAAAAAAACAATTAACCCACATCCAATCAATTACTTTTCTAAAAAAAAAACACATAGTTTTTGCTGCGCAATCATTATTTGTTTTTTTTAATAGTTAACTAATGTTGGATCCTAAATATCTGCTGTGCATATATTTCGGATTTTTTGACGTATTATTTTTTTTTCCTATACTAATATCAACCGTTTGATACTGTTTTTATTTCATCTATCCACTTTTAATTAATTTTATATAAACCCCCCTACCCACTTAAACTTTGAAAGTTTTCGATTTTATCCATCTCCAATAATCCTTTCCCCTCTTATTTATTAGTTTCATAACCATAAACGAGCCGTCCTTCAATAAAATCCATAATTACAATTAAATTATATCTCTCTCTTTCTCTTAGAAAAGTTTTTCTTGGGCGTGCCAATAGGATTAGAGAATGTATTAAAATTTTATTTGTTATCTACTACTCACTTTTT
>LSSN01001770.1:0-18223 GCA_001970855.1 Smittium culicis
CTATGTTGGTTATTAACCCTAGGATAGTCAGCAGTTTTGCTGTTTTGTACTTCATTTGTTCTGTATTGAGGGTCATTCCCCTTCACAACGTCGCTAAATAAGGTTCTAGCACGTTTTACGGGCTTTCTAATGGCCATAGTTAATTAAATTGGTGTTTTTTTTTGTGCTTTTATTTATTTTTTGGTTTTATTTGTTTAGGCTTTTTTTATGTCGCAAATTAGTCGAAATAATCAAATTCGTTAAATTCGGCGATTTGCGCACTTTTTTTCCCTCGATTTGGCTAATTAAAACCGTGCACCAAACTTGGGCACTTACAATTTAATTGCAATAGTTAAGCTTTGTCTAAAGAGACCAAACTTGTACCAAAATGTAGCTCTTGGCAAGGTCAACAAAGTTGAATTAATAAGTTAAAGTCGATAGACTACGTGTTCGATGGTTACAGTCAATTTTATTTATTAGGGGCGTAAAAAAAAGTGAATAGTAGATAAGAAATAAAATTTTATAGATTCTCTAATCCTATTGGCTCGCCCAAGAAAAACTTTTCTAAGAGAGAGAGCAAAAAAAAAGGATGAATTATAAAGGTATATCAAAATTAAATTAAATCCGGTAAATAATCTACAAACCATTATAATTAATGAAAAAACGACTAAACAGATTAAAAAATAATAATAATTGCTGATATAATTATTCTATTATATTTTTAATTTGTAATATGACATCAATAAAAAAAAATTATCTGCAATCATAAATAAGAAAAAATTCAATAAAAAACAGCTTAATATTTTTATTGTCAAAGTTTGTATAAGATAGATTTATTTACTTATGTCTGTTTTATACATATATGACTTTCATAGACTAAAGTTACAATAAAATATTCATAAATATCTAAAAATGTTTTATTTATTATATTTTGAAGTTTACAGTATACAAGGCTTTCATTCAAATATTGATTGATTGATTATATTTTAATTATACATAATAGCAAGATTAATTTTATAACATATGTAAATTCAAGTCGTTATTTTTTAAAAGTTGAAAATTTTATTCGATTTATATGGTAATTGCTGGACTTTGCGATCTATTCTTCATTTGAATTTATTCAAAAATAAGTTTTAACTATTTTTTTCTTTTCGTTTTCTCCATTCTTTACCTTTTTTCGTTGCCCGCCCTTTATTCGTTGCCCAGCTTTTATTCGTTGCCTGCCATTTATTCGTTGCCCGGCCTTTTTTAAATTCCTTTCCTTTTTTCGTTGCCCGACCTTTTTTAAATTCCTTTCCTTTTTTCGTTGCCCGACCTTTTTTAAATTCCTTTCCTTTTTTCGATTCCCCCCCTTTCTTTCTTTATTTTCCTCTTTCCCTTTTCCCTTCTTTTTTTTGTCATTTTCCGGCTTGCGGCCAACCCGTATAGATACGTCATAACTTAGATATCGTTTGTGATGAATTAGACGTTCTTTTGAGTGATAATGTATAATTCGATCTTGAGGTTTATAACCCTTTTCCTTCACGCATTTAGCTAAACTTTGGCCAAACCACATGTCTTCTAATCCTCTACCGGGTTCTGTAACGTTACAAGAGCAATAATCGCTAATAATACTGCTTGTCGCTGCATAAATTTTCCCATTCATAGCAGTGCCCTTAGATTCTATTGTTTTACCCATAGGATCTCCAAAATATACTCGCTTAAAATTATTGCTTACCATAAAAGATAGCACTTCATGAAGGTAGATTTTATCAATAAAAATGTCAAAGTCCATTTTTACGATAACTTTATACTGCCTCTCATATCCGCAGATGTGGTTAAATAAATCAAAAGTTTTTTTTGGAAGTTCGCTATAATTGTAAGTCCTATTTGTATTAATGTCACAAAATTTTCTATGGTCGCCTTTATCACATATAGTAAGGATATTCAAATCTGAATAGACATTTTTCGGCCATTCTGGATCTTCATAGGTGCTAATTGGAACCAAAACCAAGACATCGTTTTTCAGTGACAAAAGGTTTGTATTTAATTTCTTTTCAGGCATTATAAAGCTAATATTGAACCGATCATTATGAAATTTTCTATATGGAAAAACCTGGCTTGAATCTTTCATGAATGGAATTTTATTGGAAATCTTAACATTTTTCAGTGCAGAAATTATTTCGGAGTTTTCATTTTTATACACTCTGTTGATCGAATTATCAATGAATATGCAAAGGTATATATTGTAGAGTATAAAAAAGAATATGAATATAATAAAGAATTTTTGTCTTTTAATACGGAACATAGCGTTGATATTATTAATTAATGAATTAACAGTGTATAAATTTATGCAAAAATATAAATATGATATTTTCATTAAAGATTTTCTAATAAGTGCTACACAATTATGATTATATATGTTTATAGTTTTTAGGCGTTGTATGGTTTTTGAGTTATTTTTTATTCAATATTGTATCATTATAATAAAAGCACGCTTTCGATAACAACACATTATGTATTCAATACTAAAAAATAGTATAGATGCCCAGTCGACTCGAATCCAAAGAAAATTATTTAAAACACAAATTTTCTAAACTATTGGCTCTTTAAAACTATTTAAAAATTTTAAATTGGTTAATAATAGTATTAATATAATATATGTAAGATCATAGTCTAAGGATTGTATTTTTTTGAATTTTTTAAAGAGAAAGCATATAAATAAAATGCTAAATGAAAATTTAGATTAAATTATATATATTATATAATATCGAGCCTAAAACATTTTAGATTGTTTCAGATAATTTAAAATAGATATTTATTAAAACTTTAATTTGTTTAAGCTTTTCGAGGGCCAATAACATTACACTTTTTTTAAAATAAAGGCTGGATAAACCAAGTAACAATTATTTATTACTGTATTAATATTATTTTATAACCAATAAAATATAATTATTAAATATTAGCATATCTATCTACCTATTGTTTGAATAATTTTGAACTTAAAAAAATCTTACTTTCGTGAAGGGTTTGAATAATTTTATCCTGGCTCTAATACGCTGATTTTAAATTAAATCTTTGTATAATTGAGTTTTTAGAAAAAAGAGTTGAACTTTGATTAAGATCTTATTAATAGCTATCCGTAAATATATTGGAAAATTGGACAAATATAAAAAAGGCTCTATTATAGCAGAGGTCCTGTACGAAGGAATTTTTATGAAGTGTCAAGTGTATAATGCGTATTGTATGATATATAATAATACTTAATAATTAACCATTGGTATTTTTTAATGGATAAAAATTCCACAATTAAATAAGCGAATAGAAAAGATGAAACCCTTTAAAATTCAGTATTAACCATAAAAGTATTTCCCTATCATTGCTTATTATTGGTCAATTTAATTTTTTTTGACCATTTATAAATCAAGCCATAAACATAGCTGGCTTGTTCACTAGGAAATTTACTAATGCTTGAAACATTTGCCTATTTTAAAAATATTTTAATTATTTCATGAGCTATTCCCCGTCAGTTGCAGTATTCCGTTGACATCCTCCGCAGTTTTATAATTCAGCTCCACTGTCTTGTATTAATTCCACACTGACTAAAATTAATATTCTGTTGTTCTTATTTAACCCTTTTCTGACCAACGCTCAATAAGGAAATGAATCTTTGGAATGATTTCGAGAAATTTTTTCTTAGAAATCTCATTCGCCCAAGAGAAATAGATAAAGTTATTGTCCAATATGCATCTTCTTATTAACTCTTTCCCGTCCAGTGTTCTTTTAAAAAAAATACAGATAAATTGATTCACCTATAATTTAAAAGCGAATTTATTATTTGATACCATTCTACAGCATGCCAATAACCTTGCGAGTCTCTAGTTTTTTTTTTTCGATCTTGGTTTGCTTTATTTTATAGATCATAAACAGTGTATCGTTCTGGAAAAGGTTAATAAAGCTTAAAAGATGCTGCACATACAGAGAGCATTTATCAGCTTATTATAATCAATCTGATTATGTTTTTTTATAGCGATTATTAATTGGTTTTTAATATGAATTTTGATTTTTTATTTACCCCATGAATTTTGCAAGTGCTATTTCAAAAAAAAAAAAAAAAAAAACATTTAAAAGATTTTATTATTGGGCAATAATAGAAAATGAAATTATATGAGCTGTAACTCTTCACACCTATAGTTCGCTCTTCATACAGTCCCTACCATTTAATAATAGGATTTAAAAATTGAAAAATATAGAATAGTAGATAAAAGCTGATACTAAGTGATACGTTTCTCATGGGGATCTTCGATTAACCATTCCCCGTCCAACTACCTTTAAATAAATTAATTTTATGATTCGCTTATGACTTGTAATAAGTTTTTTATTTTCTGATATTCTACAAAATATCAATATTTGCTAAGGTCTCGGAATTAAACTGTTATAAATGAAATCAGTTGACTATATTTATAAGATCAAAGATAGTCTACTGCCAGTGAAAGGATTAATAACTACTTATCGCTGTGGATTTTGGCGAACAAAATTATTAAAAAAATTTTAAACTCTTTATTTAATTTCACTAATTTACTATTTTGTATAAAACTCAAATAATTAAATATCAACCAGCTCTTTGGCACCCAATGTGATAGCTACAGATGAGCTGACATGTATTTTTGACTCAAAAGATAAAATTTCTGATCCTCCGAAAAGAACACGGATAGTGAAGTAATAAGAAATAAAAGTATTTTTAATTATAAATCAGTTTAATGAAAATTAGTATATGGAAGAATGGTTGCAAACAATACTATAAAAAATAGTTTCTAACCTAATACAAGTATTTGTATTAAATACAAGGGTATATTTGCTAAATAGATATTACGTCTAATACGAAATCCTCTTCAGTTCAAAATAATAAAAAAGGCAAAAAATCATATAAAAATTTTTTCGCTCCATTTTATATGAAAAAATCAATACATGTAATTATTCAGCTATGATAGAATCAGATATATACGATTTTATTTGGTTTATATTTAAGAGATAATAAATAAAAAACATACGTGAATGCAGTTAAAAAAAAAATATAATGTTCTTAAGTAAAATATAGCAAAATATGAGGTAAATAGAAGTGGCATGACCTAAAAAGAACTATTAGTAGCAGTAGTTATTATTTTTTTTTTTTGGATTGAAGTAAATTTTGGATAAAAAGGTTAATTTGCTGTGCTGTAGCCTTGGAAGTCTGAATGGTCATATTCTGGGTCAGTATCTAGATCAATATCAGCATCCAGATCAATATCCTCGTCATCAGCATAGTATAATCCTTCAGTTTGGCTTTCTACTAAAGCACGTAGTCTGACCAATCTAAGATCAGGTGGGATCAAGGTTTCTATAACGCTGACTTTACGAGCTGTCAAGTATAAGACTTGGTCATTCATATCGTTAGTATCGAGAAGAATTTTATCTGTCTTTTCGGTTTTCTGAGCACGTCTGTTTACCTCAGGCATTAGGGGACCTAGGATAGGGCTTTCGTAGTCGCTTACAGCATAAATTGACAAGATTTTTTTAATTTGAGCTGGGTTAAGAAGGTCACAGACATCAAACATGATTTCAATGTCTTGGTCAGTACTTTTCTGTAGTTGTAGGAGTTTTACTAACTGTAAGAGTCTGTCAAGGTTACCAGTGTTATCAGAAACATTGTGTGACTTGCACCACTCTTCTATACGTGTAAGGTTATATTGAATTTGCATTCCACGTTTCCATGAACAAAAATTTCTTCTCATAATAATGTTATTAAATGCTGTAACACCAATAGTGCATAGAAGCTCAGACAGAACTTGGTTCATTATTGCAACGTCTACATAGTAGAATTCCATTATTTTCCAGACATTGTTGAAAAAGTTTAGTACATGTTCAATTTTTACTACTGACTCCTTATTTACAGTTCCAATAATTCTGTTAAAGAATGAAGAGTCGTTAGCAGTAAATCCAGGAAGAGCTTCGCTCTCAACAACTCCAGGAATAATCAATTTTATAAATCTGCGCTGAAGGTTTTTGGCCCAGCCAAAATAAATGTCAGACAATAAGGATTCCAAAAACTGCATACCTTCTGTCATAGCTCTTTCAGATTCAGCATACTCGGAGCCCACAGATTGGCGCTCAGTCATTGAAGTCTTGACAATTGACAATAGTTCAAAAACGTTAGATAACCAAAATGATGCAGAAAAATCAGATTCAAATGTCATTGTCTTCTTTTGAATCAAAGCTATGCAAGAAACTAGCAGTTTGTCTATTCTTTTAGAAAGGTTAAACTGGAACATTTTAATGATACATAATCCGATCAGATGAGCAGGGAATAGAAGTTCTGGTGGAGAATATTCAGCATCTAAATTTGGAATTGGAACTTCAAGGTTGCTTATAAGCTCATTAAGGATTTCAGAAAATAGACCATCATCATTTTCAAGCAAAGCTTGGACTTCTTCTTCGTTGTCTAAGACAAGTTCAGTATCATCGTAAACGTTTTCATTTTCGTTAAATCTGTTTAAGGCTTTTGCATAGTTTTGAATTTCTGATCCGTTAATAGTGGCACGTTTGAGCTCATTTCTGAGTTGATCCATTGCTGACTTATCTCTGCCATCCTGCTGGGCTATTAGAGTACTATTAGTTGAGTTAGCACCGCGCATACTGTCAATACCTTCGTCAACAGAAATAGGTCTTCTTTGTGATGGGAAATTTGATCTAGGAGAACCAGGAACTTGATTGGCATCACCTTGGTTATTTGCTGGATTTTGATTATATAGACGAGAGTTTGAAACTACAGGAAGAGAAGGCTTACTTCTACTGTTAAGACTGGGCATACTTGGCATGTTTTTAAACGGCATACTAGAAGGATCAAATTGATCAGGTTGGTCATAGCCAGTTGAGGTGTAATTGGTTGTGGCTTCCCATTTTCGTTGTTCTCCACGTTTCAAAGATGGCGGAACTAAGATTGTGGATCTTCGTAGTCTGTTTCCAGAAGACAATCCATCATCTTCGAGAGCTCTAGAGTTACCAAACTCTGCCTCAACTTCAGCCAATCGAAGCTTAGCATCACTAAGCTCAGCCTCAAGAGATTCTCTTTCTACCTTGGAAGATTTTTCCAATTCTTCAAGTTTTGATTTGTAGGTTATCATTTCTTCCTGGATCGATTCCAACTCATCGCCGGTTTTTTTAAGTTTAGTTGACAACAAATTTTTTTCATCGATAGTTGAAGCTAACTTGTCTTCAACATCTTTTAATTTTTCTTGCATAGAAGATAGTTTGGAATTGTATTCATCGTCGGCTTCTTTTTGTGCAGATTTTAATTTATTTGAAATATCTTCATGCTTACTTTTCCATTTTGCAATTTCGCTATCAAGCTGTGTACTTTTTTTAGTCAATTTGGCGTTTTCTTGCTCTTGGAATTGAAGTTTTCTAGTAAGATCAACCAGTTTACCCTCAAGTTTATATGAAACTTCCTTGAAGTGCTCAGCAGATTTTGCATCTCGTTTAAGGTTAGACAATTGAATTCTTGCACGCTTAGCTTTTATGGCTGATTGCATGCGGACAATTAAATAAAGTTTTCTAGATGATACTTTACGGGATAAGTATCCTCTAGCAAGAGCTTGAAGTTTAGTTGCAGCATTGACTCTTCTAAGTTCGGCATATTTTTTACGAGCTAAATATACACGAGAAATTGAAATGATTTTAATGATTGCGTCATATCTTTTTTTGACAATGCTTCTGGCAAGATATCTTCTACAAAGAGATTGAATTCGGAACACCGCGCGATCTTCAGTAAGTTTTTTAACGAATCTTTTAGACATGATGGACCTAGCTGCTGATTGTACTAGAAGTACTGAATTACGCAAATCAACATATCTTTTTCGTTCAAAGTAACGTCTAACATTTTTTTGGATAGTAGTAGCTGAGTTATTAAGCAGGTCGTTGCGCATTCTTTCTAGCTGGGCTAATACTCCTGCTCGGAAAAAGACTTTTGTTAAGCCAATTTGGTATTTTGATTCATCTTTAAGAAGACTTTCCATTAATACCAAAGAAGCACTATCAACGCTCTTTTCATCTCGAACTTTAGGATAAAGAATGTTGTATCTAGCAAGAAAATCGTTCTTTATCAGTCTAGACGGGTAACCAGCGCAACTAATACGGATAGTTTCTAAAACACCACAAGCACGTAGCTGGGAGAGAACCATGGTTGGGTCGAATTCCCACGAAGCTTTAGTTTCATTTGGCTTGATACATCTGATGTAATGGGTGTTGGTATCCTCAATAGTTTTCATTAGTTGAATGAGCGATTGTTTGAAAACGGTTCCAAGGGTTGGCTTTTTCAAGCCTGATTCCATTTTGCGAGGTTTGGCTTGCGAAGCTGGTTGCTCGGCTTGGTCCTGGAAAGTAAGGATCTCAGAAAGGAGGGAAAAGCTGGAAGCTTTGAGAGAGTTTTGTAGTTCTTCAGAAACAGTATCTCTATTTTTTTCAACAAATCCATCAATACTGTAAGTTACATCATGGGCATAATGGCAAACAGTAAATTCAGGGCGCATGAAGCGGGGCTTAATGAAGTAATCTTGAGGACTAGATTTGATATTACTTTTCTCAGCTTCTTGTTTTTGCTTAGTTGAGTTTTTTTTATCAGCAAACTTGCTATATAATTTTTCTAGAGTGCTTTGGTCAGAACCTTGTTGTAATCGAGACTCTTCATCAAGAATGTCCATAATACCAAGTTTTCCTTCAATTAACTCAATACAGTTTTGATTATCATTAAACTCAATAAAAGTCCAGTTGGTTAACTGTTCGCGTTGATACTCTTCCTGTTCGAGCTTAAAAACAAGTCTGTTGAAATGCTGCTGAAGCTTTTCATTAGCGTAGTTAATACAAAACTGCTCGAATGAGTTAGTTTCGAAGTGTTCGAAGCCATAAATATCCAAAACACCAATAAATCTATCGACTTCGGATGAATCCACTTTAAGGCTTACATTTGTTATAGAAACTATCCAGTCAAATAGGTGAGAATAAATGTATTTAGCCATAGAATCACGAACTACTAGCGCTTGGGCCTGGTTAAGGTTGCTAACAATTTTTTCTGAGCGCATTGTTATAACCTTTTTAATTAAACATTTTTCAACTTCGGACCTTTTTAAGCCAAGTAGCTCCGAAACTTTATCCAAACTTGTATTTGTGGCAGGGATGCTAGCGCCCCCTCTTCCAACTTCCTTAAAGTTTATCTCACCAATGTGGAGCAAACCAGCTAGAATCTTGAAAATGTCCCATTGCTTTTCAGGTTCAACGCCAATGACTTGTA
The DNA here is from genome assembly GCA_001970855.1 of Smittium culicis. Lineage (NCBI taxonomy): Eukaryota > Fungi > Kickxellomycota > Harpellomycetes > Harpellales > Legeriomycetaceae > Smittium > Smittium culicis. The sequence goes on from LSSN01001770.1 coordinate 9,281, forward strand.
GTGCGTCACAAGTGGATTGAAACTCTTTGGCGTCATCAACTCCTACTATAGTCCCAGAGTTTGCACCACCTTGGTTAGTATAATAAAAGTCATTCCAATTTTTTGAAATTCCCAAGATTTCACGTTTATCTTGAGGAGTGGCAGCAATGAGTTGATAAAATATGTGGTAATTACGTTCATTTGGGGGTTGGTAAACGAGTCTTGATCTTTCGAGTAAGTAGGTTTTGATATTGGCACCACAAATGTGGCGTTTTTTATTAAATTCTATTTCAAGGTATTTTCCAAAACGAGAGGAGTTATCATTTCTAGTAGTTTTAGCATTACCAAAAGATTCTAGAACAGGGTTAGTAGCTAAAATCATTTCCTCTACCTGGCTAATAACACCTTGAGGATTGGTAGAGGAATCCCTGGAGTCTTCGTGAGCAGACGCAAAATATCTTATAATATATTTAGCGCTGACAGTTTTACCGGCACCAGATTCGCCGGAAACGATGATTGTTTGGTTTTTTAAATCTCTTATCATTCCTTGGTATGCATCTTCAGCTATAGCGAATAAATGCGGTTCCATTTCCCCTCTCATGCGACCAGCATAAGCTTCTAAGATATCCTGGGAGTATAGCTGGACTCTTGAAAAGGGATTCATAGCAACAAGTACAATTCCAGAGTAAGTATAAATATTTCGCATGCTGTATCTAATTTTTAAGTTGTGTAAAACTAAAGAAAGAAGAGTTGAAGATTAGAATATATTTTAAAACAAGGGACGAAGAATGGATGAATGAAGTGAATTACCAGCAGGTTCATGTAGATGTGATAGACTAGTTAAGTCGTCAATCCCTTCGAGTATAGGGGGATTGCATAATGGGGGCAATACATCGTTTTTAGATTTAAGTATTTCATCAAACGAGGTTGTAAAATCAATAGTTCTTCCGGAAACAGCCTTACACGTCAAGGTAAAAGAACGAGCTTCAGAGTCAATATTTTCAGATTCGATGACAGCCTGAATCCAGGCAACCTCATCATCAGGAAAGTAGACGTTTGTCCCCTAGAGTAAAACATAGAGAAAATAGTTATAGTTTTATGGGGAGAGGTAAATTATATCGCAGGGCGGATGATTACCTTTGAATAAGATTTTAAAATCTCTAGATCGATTTCTTGAGTCATTACCAATAGCCCATTTATCTAATATCATCAACAAGTAGAATAGTTAAATAATGACTTTAAAAAGAAGGGAACGAATGTGCTAAAAGGTGATATAAATATAGCTAAAGTTGAAGAGAGATCAAGTTGTATTATTCTTGAGTGAGTGAGCTTACAAGCTTATTGAATAACAGAAAAAAGAAGGGTGAGGTAAGGAGTTAAGCGTTATTAAGGGAGGTTATAGCGGGTTAGTGGGGCCAAAAGGAGAGTATTTTTGAAAGAGAGAGGTTGTATTAATCTCAGTAGTGAAAGTAGTTAATATGTACGCAAGAAGTCGTATAAAATAAGTGCGGCTATAAAGAGTGAGATGAATGACTGAGTTTATAAACTATGCAGCTTTAATTTTGACACTATCAGCCAAATTTCTTGACAGCTTTTTTTAGTCGCTATTTGGACTTTAAAAAGCTTAATTTCTTAGACACCTTTTTATTTGGCAGTAAATAATGGCGGCGCTCGCGAATGATATTTGAGGCTGAACAATAAACAAGTGATGCGCAAATACCCGTCTTCCAATCACAACCGTAGTCAAGCAAATAAGCGCTGTCCTGCGACTATATGAAACCAAATAGCAAATGATATTCTTTAAAATAGAAGATACATGCTCTTGACCAATAGCTAGCAGATCCATTACTTATATACGAGTCTCCGCGAATGAGGTTGAATTATCCCAGATATTAAACTATTTCTGTCCAACAAACCTCTCAGGCAGCCTGAGCGCCCATTTGCGCCAATAATCTCTTTCTTTCAAAATACCCTTCCAGCAAATAGTCTTAACGTGCACTTAATTTACGCTAATAATCTCGCAAGATTTTCTGTTCATCAAAAGCAACACTATTTTGTAACAAATAGACGCGCTACGAAATCCAATTATACTAAATTAGCTAAGCCATTAGTTCTTGTCAACTTCAAGCCCGCCAAAAAACCCTATAAAGTACCAAATCCCTTAGTTAGCATAGCTAAAACTTCATCTCGATATTTGTGTATAGCTTTGTATGTAAAATACGAAATTATTCTCACCCTCAAAGAGGCCCATTCCCTGAAATAATCAACACAGCACTTTTTGTCGGAACATATAATTGTTCTGTTTTTGGCATCGCCACAGCCTTTAATTCGACCAGGCCCCGTTCTATTGTTTGCTTATTTTATACACCTTTTTTGTATAGAATAACTCAATTGTTCTATGCATACTTTTTTTTAAATGGTAACTATCTCTTGCTTGTTTGCTATTGACAATCGTCAATCTGGTCTTGTTTTACTCTCTAAGACCCATCTCATTTTTTTCCCGTCAGCGCTTGTTACCCATCTCTGTGTTGCTTATTCTTACTAGAGAAATACTCTTAAAAAAAATTATTTTTTCACATTTTAGTATATTGACCAATTCCATTTATGTTTTCTCAACGCCTGTACTTGAAAATCTTTATTTTAAATCTCCACTTATTTAGGTATCTCCTATCCCTCGCTTTTTTTCATTTCAGTAACCATTATTACAAAATTCGCAGTTTTGCCTATTTTTTATATTCAAGCCATTACACATACTACCGCTTCTATCCCTAAAAGAACAGCAATTGCACTTCAGGAGTATTTTTATCATCAGCAGCTTTCAAGACTTCTTTCCCAGAATTCCCAAATAGTACAAGTGTAAGTATACTAGTCAAGATTTATTGCGACAGTTTCTTCAAAATAATTAGATAAAAATCAAATCAAAAGTAATTGAAATCCTAAGTAAAATACCATTGGTCTCACTTTGATTTCCCATCCATCCGCGATTCAGCCTGTCAATAATCTTAATTTAACTTACTATTACATAATCAGAAAACCTAATAAATTATCCTTATTACACTTATAAACTATCCATAAAAGATCCTGCAAAGCAGTTAATTTGAGCTCAGCTATAAATAAATATTTCTTAGCAAGGCTTTTTTATAAGCATATTTATTTATCATGATAATATGTTGTTTAATTACAAATTATTACATAACCATAAACTATGCCTATAGATTTTCTCTTCAAACTACTCTTCGCTACTTTTCTTTATTTTCAAATTAACCCTTTCCCACGCGGTAGACTATTTTTGGATGGCCAAATATAGCCTACCGCGTTCAATGAAAATCGATTAATTCCGAGGCCTTAAGATAGATATATAAGTATAATTCAAAATAAAAGCAAAAAATAAAGAATCTCATAAATGACTATCGAATGAATAAATTAATTTTTTTCAAGAGTGTTGGACGGGAAAGGGTTAAGCTAAATAATATCTTATCCCATTCATAGGTGATTGGCTTTTTTGAGCTACCAATTATAACCAACTGCATTGAATTATATTATTAAACTTTGGTACCTTAATAAATATTGGCTTATAACATTTTAATAGCAAATCATAATTATTAATTTAAATCATAAACATACCAATAAACTCGTTTTTTTTTAGTGTGTAGAGCGGAATAGTAATAATCAGCCCTAAATTATATCATCGCGTTTTACTAAAATACTTTATTACAACTATAATCTACAAAACCCCATTTATATCAATTTTTTTTCATAATCTGACTGATATAACAGATAAATCCATACTATTGAATATTATTTCTAATTTTTTATAAGAGGATTCATATAATAAATGTAACAGTATTACTTTGCCATTCTCTTATCTTTTTTTACTTATATTTACTAGATAGCGAATCTATGCTTTTTATTTTTGGAAGTGTTGAGATAAATTAGCGTTATTTTATCTACTATAATCTAATTGGTTAAGCCTTTTTAAGTATAAAAGAGAAAATCACATTTAAAAAATAATTAATGCTGTCTAAACACTTTTTTATTACAATAAACATGTTTTTAATACTACATTAACACTTCAATATGTATAAATATATACAATATTAAATTTCGCAATTCTTGACTTCCCAATTATTTCGTTATATTCTCTTAATCTTCCTATTATTGCTTACATATTGCCCTGTTGCGTTTATACTATTAGTAAATTTTTTTTGGTATTTTACTTGTAGATATTATAAAAATATCTATCAAGTTTTGATCTATATTTCTTCTGTTTAAAAAAACACGGAATATCTATCGATAAATTAATAATACAAGTTATTCACTTGGAACAAATAACTACTCAACATAGTCTAGCCTGTGCGACGCTACCGAACAGCTATAAATCGATTTTGACAAAGTATTACTAGAAAAAATTATGATTTAATTTCATTGGTTCATCGAAATCTTCTATAAGCGAAATTTAGAATACAAGTCCAACTTTATAAATTCACCGTTTAAAAAAAAAAAAAAAAGTTCAACTATATTTAAAATTTGTGTTGCCATTACACTAAACACTTTACAAAAACTAATATTTATAAAAAATGATTAACCAAACTACGAATTTATAAAAATAGTGACTCCAATACATAAATCTCTGATATTATTAGCATTTATATCAGTTCATCCTAAATAGAGTATTACTTTTCTGCTTGATTATTTTTATCAAAGCTATAATTAGAGAATCATTATCACAGACTTTTTTCAAAAAAAAAAAAAAAGCTTCAAAATTTTATTCGTTTTCCAACCAATAACATTAGATTATTTATAAATTAAGTACTGAGCTAAGCTTTATCAAAATTATCATCAACAACAAGCGCCAATATCGGAAACCATCCAAACTTTGCTAAATCATTAGCTAGATCATTTAAAACACCACTTTGAAAATAATTATATATGTAAATTATTTATTACATGACACTATTGAGCTTTAACCAGCAGCGAAGGTCGCTTTTTTTAGTGGTCTTTTCGTCCTAGGAATCGATTTAACTATATTACAAGATCTTGATCAATTGAAAAATGTATCATGAACTCGATTCATATACATACAAAAAATACCATTCCTCAACCTATTACATTGAAGGTTTATAAAAAAATTATAGCTAAAAAACTGCGTCAAAACGCGAAACGCGAATTTTTGAAATTTTCTGGGTCTATTTTTCTAAGTTGTGAAGTTAATTATATACGGATACCTATACGCGCAAGTGATCAAGAAGGTCTTAATCCTCCTTAACATTCGGAATTTTATTTCTCAGAATAAAGCCTTTTAAAAATCAACCAGCTTTAAAATTGACCAATAATAAATTAATACAAAGGGATATATCTTCTAGGTTTCTAGTTAGGTAAATCGAAATATAAAGAATTTTTTTATTAATCATGTTAAAAAGTTATAAAATGGTAGCTAAGTAATGTTTGGTGTAAAGGTCATATCAAATCAAATTTTGGGCATAAAAATAGAATTAAGAAAGGGCTTTATGGCGTTAAAATCATGATGCGAAATCAATTCGCACCACGCCCCCCTCCCCAGGCTCAATTGCTAACAATTTCGTTTTTATTTTAGCCCAGTAATCTTTCAGCCAAATTTTATTAGATAAATTATCCAATCTTATTTTACTTTTAAGCATATTCTTAAATCTCGCAAATAGCTCTGCGTAACGTAAGTTAATATTTTTCAAGGACGTTCTCAACCTTGGCCTGTGAATATTCCAGGTTTCTAGGGTGTGATCAGTGGAATGTTAGGGGAAATATCTTTTATTTAGCTTAATTGGTCAAAAATTTCCTGCTCGTGAATCGAAAAGGCTCTCTAGTACCTCTCATTTGAGCATCCATGATAAAATTAAGAAATTTAGTTTTACACTTTTCAAAAATCTAAATATTATAAATACGGTAGGAATAAATAATTTTTTTTCTGATAAAAAATAAATAAGTAAAAAAGGAAATGAATCATTACTTTGATTAAATATACGATTATAAGTCAAAGTTTAACCCTTCCAAAAAAATCTGCTTTTTATAATACACATGCAAGATAAAATTAATAAACTTTTTTTATATAAATAGTGTCTCGATTATTTTTTTTATAAGGTGTCAAATTCTTTTAACTCTTTCGCGACCAACACTCTTAAAAATGTTTAATTTAATTATTCGTTCATGAACTATAAGTAACTTTGTTATTTGCTGCTATTTTGCAATATATATTTAGTCCTTAAGATCTTGGAATTAATAGATTTTCATTATACGCAGTTGGTTTTATTTGAAGGTCCAAAAATAGTCTATCGTGCGGAAAAGGTTTAATAAATAAAGAATAAAGTATAATAAAATAAATATTGATCTTAATAAATAAATAAAAGGATAAATTTAATAATTACCCTTTCTTTTTTAAAAAAAAGTAAATCAATCTTCCAAAAATAGTTTACTTATATATCTCTAAAATACATTAGCCAAACAAATAAAATAAAATAAAAAAATTTTTATGAAAAAATTTTCTAAATTTAATATCATTTTTTTAAGATTTTATAAGCTGATTTTTTTTAAAAAAATTAATCTAATTAATCTAAAAAAAACTTTAAAAATACAAAATTTTCAAACAAAATGAATCCAAAAAATTTTTTGGAGAATGGCTCTAAGTATACTGATTTCGCCTTAGCCCCCGAAATTGTACCTCGCGCAGAAATTACTAATGCGAGAATTAGGAAGTGTGATACTCATCAATATATATATATAATAAATTATTGGGGGAATTAAAGAAATATTATATCAAAATGGAATCATTCAAGACCCTTGAACCAAAGCCCAGTGGGTTAAAGGTGCTAGAGCGGCGGAGGGAAGTCGGGTGGAAATTATTTAAAATTATTTATAAATTTTTAAATATTTTTAATAGCCTTTATTATACTTTTGAATTATGTTTAATATAATCTCTGTGAAAAAAAAAAGAAGAAGAAGCGTTTAAGGCTTTTCTATAGCCTTATTTAATAATTGAGCTTAGATAAGTGCTTATTCTACGTTTATCATTATTAAAGAAGCATGAATGAGTAATCTTTTGTTTTCTTGCTGTGTTCAACGCTATAATAAACATGATTATAATTTATCTAATATAATAATTTATACAATTATTAAGAGGCTATTATAATATAATGGGTTAACTTTGTAGAAAATTCTACTCAAAAAAATTTATAATACGTCCGGGAAGAAATTACAGGGGAAAATCAATCAAATTCTAAATCTCAGAAAATCTCAAAATTGAATTATCGAGGTATTATAAATTTGTATTTAATATAAATAAAATAACGGTAACTTTGAAAAAAGCGTGTTAAGAAAATAAACACATGTAATTTAAGTAATTTTTTTCTCAAAAAACATTATAGCATTTTGGATTTAGTATTAATTTTTGGTTAATAGAAAATTTTTTAAAAAAAAACATCATAATAGTGATAGTAATAGATAGAAATCTCTAGAGATTAGTTTTGTATTAAACCTAATGCTTCCTAATAAATATTTCATATGTTCACGAGATATTTATGGGACAAAGCTAACTGAGCCAGAAGTAGAAAGGATACAAAATGTTGTATCTATATAATAAAAAAGTCGCTCAAAATAAAAATATTTGGAAAACTTGTTTTTAAACTAAATCATGATTTATATGTGGGTAAAATTTTATTCTAAATAATCCAATGTGATAGGAGCCTAAATTAAAATGATGTTCGTTTTTGTTTTCGTATCCTTATTCTTATTAAATTTTTTATTTTCTTACAATGATACTAGCAATTTAGAATAGGCTTATAACCCTACTATCATAGCCTAAAATAAATACAAATAAATCGAAATTTAGAAATAAATAGGATATTTTTGTGTTTTACAAAGAAATATTCATTTTTGTAGCTAAAATTGCAATAATTAAAATTTAAATCACAAAAGTTAATTTTTTTTTTGTTCGCCGATTAGCTGTGGTAAAAAAAAATGAAAATTTTATTATTTTCAATATTTTTTCATGAGCATTCTTAAAAATAATAGTCAAAGCCTTAAAAAAGGGCAAAACTTTGAGTTATTTAGCCAAATTATTACTTTAAATAACATCGTAACCTTAAAAAATATAATACTAAAAAAAAAGTCTGAAATGAATGATATTGTACTTAAAACTGTAGTATTTTAAGATAAAATGTGATTTTTTATCTTGAATATATATATATGCTAAAACACGATTTTCAGAATTTAGTGGAAGCGAAAGTAAGAGATAAATTTTGATAATAATTAATTTTTTGGTTAATTTTTTTCTATATTGATAACATTGGGTATAAAAATATATGAAAGCACAAAATATATCGAGAAATTTTTAATATACACGGAATCTGAGACATCAAAATATCAATTAATTAAAATAACCTGCATAAAATCAAATTAAAGTTAATAGTTATTGTACAAATCTTATTAGTTTTGAAAGAAGCTATTTCGGCAAAAATTTTAGTGTTTGTGCGTTAAAATAATGATAATATTTTTTTCAAAAATACAGAGTGTAGTCAAAAATAATTATATATTTTTGAGGATTCTGAAAGAAAACTTGCATGTGAAACTCAATTTAGTACTAATATTAGAGAATTATTTCTCCTATTAAAAAAATATATGCACAAAAATCCAATAATTACACTTTGAGGGGTATTTTTAAATTAACTAAATTAAATATAGATGGGTTTCAATTAATATCTACAATATATTAGAGATACAAACCATTTAAAAATTTAATTTCTAACACCTAGTTTAAAACTCTTAAATCAAATACAAATTGCAATCACTTAAATTTTAATCAAAAATATATTGAATAATCGGATACTAATTGAAAATTAAACTAAAAATAGTCGTAGTGTTTTGAAAAATTGAAGAAAATTTTACCAGTTATTAATCAAAATTATTCGTTAAAAATTCAAAATATTGTCAAAAGTT
>LSSN01001772.1:0-13958 GCA_001970855.1 Smittium culicis
TTGGGTAATATATTAAAATTATTGAGTAAAAAAATTATATTATATTATATCATTCAAATTTCATTAAAATATAAAAACACAAATTAAAATAATATAGTTCTTTAAGCTGTAAATAATTTTAATTTTTTTATTAATTAAAAAATAACCTGGAATTTTTTATAATACGATTTTTATTAATATTTTCATTTTTTATTCGTTACAGTAAACCTAATTTCAATAATAAACCAGGTTATTCTAAAACTTTCGACGTTTAATGAATAAATTACCATTTTTCACGCACCACCCTTTTAAATTGGTCTCATAATAATTATTAGTGCTCAAATATTTAAGTAGCTTATCTCCGTATACTTATAGTTTATGTTAAAATACAGAGAATACTCTTTGATTGCGGTTATATTTCAAACTATATATTTTTTTGAAAAATGGAAATATAATTATTAATAAAAAAAACTAAAAATTCGCTATTAAAAATATTTTTTCATATATCTTATTATTTATTGAGTATTGATATGTCACTAATTTTTCAATTATGAGATTATGTTTAAAATTAAAGGGATTATTTATGGACTTTTATAATTAGCGTTAAATTCCCTATTATAAAAGATAATTTATATTTTTAATAGTTCAAATTACTAGACTATCATTTATTTCTTTTCATTATAATTATATGATATAGATAATATAATTAAGTGATTAAGATTATGTGAAATTTTAACTGATTAATAGATTAATTTAATTTATTTGAAATTATGAAGATTATTTTTACACTATTCAGGCTTTAAAGATTTTTACGTATCGAATTTTTCACTGTGTAATATGAGACCTGTATAAATTTATTTACATATTCCCAATATTTAATTATCTAAAAATAATAATATCTTATTTTATAATATTTTAATAAACTCTAAAAAGCTGTATAAATACTATTTTTATGCACTTTTATGGCCTTTTATTATTATCTTTGCTTTTTTTTATTCCTAGCTATATATAATTACAATAAAGTGATATTTATATTTATATTATTTAAAAAAAATTTTTAATCGAAAAAATTAAATAATATCATTTATCTTAGATTCTTTTTTGAATAATTATTATTTTTATATGATATGTAAATAGTTTTATTTTAATATATTTTATGGAATTAAAATTATTAATACCAAATTTTTTTAATTAGCTTTAATAGATAAAATTATAAAATTTCTATATTAAGATTCGTCTAAAAAATATATATGAGATAATTCATTTATTAAATTATTTGAATTCATCATCGCATACTAAAATTAAAATTTCTAGTTTATTTTCAGATTTTTCTAGAAAAAAAACCGACTAAAAAATTGTTTTTTCCACTTTAAAATTCAGGCGATAATATGTTATAAATTTTATAATTTTAAGTGTCACTAACTAATTACATAAAAACAAAATATATAAAAATAATCTTTGTTCTCATTCAATTTATTAACAATTAGATAGTACACTTTTTTTTATTTGTAGTTATTGTGGCTAATACCACTAAGTATTCTAACTTATTTTCTTTTATATTTAGAACTCTATCTCATGGTACGATGATTTTTCATTATCATCAAATAATATAATCTACTTTCACTTTATTCTTCTATTTAAACGTAAAATTTATATCAGCGTGTTTATTTTGTAGATATCTAAAATTATAAAAAATAGATAAATCTTTCGACTTAAAAAATAAATATAATTTAAAGTGCGCTAGGTTTAATAATAATGCAATTTTTATTATACTAATGTTTTTAGTTATTATTTACAAACTGTTAGTTTTATAGTATTTGAATAATATAATTTTTATATCAAAAAAAATTATGATTTGAAGCCAAAAATTAAAAAATAGAGAGTAATAAAATTTTTAATATTTCTACTTTATAATTATTTATAGAATAAATTTTTTTTGATTCTTTTAACAATATAAAGGTTTTTTATCCAAATTTATTAGTAGCAATACAATCAGATAGAAAGCTAAATATTTTTAGAAAGATGTAAAGTCTTTTTTAATTTTTTCATTATGAAGAGCGTCATGAGTTTTTTTTAATATAAATTAGATTGTATTATTTTTTTGGATTAACTGTATGAATTTTAAAGTGAAATTGACCTTAAAAATCAGATTAAATAAATTCTTATTTTTTACCAGCCGTGTAAAAAATATATATCGAGTTCGATCTAAACATTTAATTTTTAAAATTACGCAAATTAAATCATTATATAAAAATGATTTAATTTAGTTGATTAAATAAAAATCATCATTTTTAATTTCAGAAATTTTATAAATTTATGATCCCATTTTCTAAATTCATGAATTATATGCTATAACTAATAAAAATACCTGTAATAATTATTTTATTTTATTTTGATTATGATCCTCTTGTGACAGAGATACATAAATTTATATTTGATCAGTATGATTTGTGATATTAGCTATTCTATGATATTGGTTGGGAATTTATAATTTAATTATTTAATATATAAAGTTTTCAAAAATAATAATAAAAAACCAAATTAGCGCTCCAAAATAAAAAAAAATGCCTCGTAATGATATTATTTTAATTAATATGTTTTTATAAAATATGAGAAATATGAAATTAAAAAAATTTATATCATAAAAAATCTATTATAATAAATTCAGAAATTAATTAATTGTAAATAAAACCAAATTTTTCACAAAATGGAGATTATCTGTAGATAGGAATTTTTTTAGTCCAATTTTTAATTATTATATCTAATAGGGTAAAATATATTTTAATATCAGATAATTAATTCGACGTTTTTATATAATGAAATAATAAATTTAATAAAAAAGCTTATGTTTATTAAATTTCTATTATAAATATATTTTACCCACGAAATATTCTGCTTTATGAGAGATATTAGCTTTTTTTATATTCTTTTATTGTTCCATTTCCTATTTTATATCTATATTTTATTCGAATAGATTTTCAGCCTTCTTATTTTATTACCTATTTTCTCTTCTAAATCAGTTTTTTCTATCTATTAAATGTCTTATGTTTATTAATTTTTTATCATAAATTGCTAAAATAATACTTATTTACATGAAATTTTCTAAAATATTCAAAGTTTTTTTAATTTAATACTTTTTATTTTATTAACACAATATAGAATTCAAGATATTCTATTGTAAATGATTAAATATCCTTTTTTTGCATATATTTTTCTAATCTTACGATTATAAGCTTATTATTTGCTTATTTTTGATATTTAATTATATCCATATATACCTCATGTTTATTTCAAAAGTTCATTAATTAAATAATACCAAGAATAATCCACTGTCATTGATTTTATTTCTAATAAAATATTCTAAAAAATTTAAAATATAATCTTGACTTTTTTGTTGTACAAGAAATTTTATAACCTTAAGATTACTTCCCAATGTAAACTTCTTAATTTTCCGTAGCTAAATATCATTTTTCAATAGCATATTTTTATTATATTTTTCATTGACGTCTGAATCTTTTTATTATAAAAATAGATTTAATAGTAATAAATAGTTTCAATTATTTCATATATTTTTGTATTTGGAAAAATTTTCGAAATAACCTTTCATCATGATTCCTTTTCTGAGTACCATGTAATATTCTAGTCTTTTGGTGGTACTATATTATTTAAATATTCAACCGTAATGTATAAAATTATTCTTTTTATCATTTTAAAAAAATCTTTTAAGTATTACACACTTAAGGATTTTTTCCCAGATATGAATAATCAATTTTAAGGATTTGTTTCCAAAGCAGATTAAAGCAAAGGAATAATTTATTGAAACTAATCATAAATATTATTTTAAAACAATTTTGAAATTGCTTTTTTAAAAGTTTTAATCATTTCTGTTTAATTTATAAAATTATTTTTGTGAATTTATTTTACCATATAAAAAAAATGCTTAATAGTTTTTTTTTAAATTATAAATTGAATTTTATATTTAGGAATATATTTAATGCCTCTATTTTAAAAACGATTCTAAAAAAAAAAAAAAAAACAAAATTTCAATTAATTAATAAAAATTTGCCATACTTATATATATTTACAAAATTTTTTTATATTATAATAAGTATTCATATATTCAGTGATAATCAATAATATAAAATTTCTAGCGATTTTAGAACTGTTATGGAATTTTATAAATCTCTCATGATAGATAAAATAAATTTCTGATGCACTAATTGTATTATAATGCGTATTTAAAAATTTTTTTTCAGAAATCATTAAAATTTTAAATTTATTATGACGATATTTAGCCCATTTTTTTAATAAAAAAATCTGTAATGAACTTTTTGATAGAGTTTTATTAATTAATATATAAGAAAATTAATAGAAAATAGAAATAGGACAAGGAATTAATTTTCAAAAACTTGAACACAACATATTGTGGTTAAGTTCTGAGTTATATTCCTAGAAGGTATTCTCGTTAATATACTTGAGGTATGCTATCAAAAAATCGATTTTTTTGATTAAAATGTAATAGGAAATCGAGATTCTGTTCGGCTGATTAGGGAAATTAGAATCAATCCCTATACAAAAAATTTTAAAAATTTTATAATCTAATTGATTACGGGTACTTATCAAAAAATAGCTGTGAAATTACAACGATTAACCAATTAATCATTTAATTGAACCATGATTTTCTGGTAGCGTACCTCAGGTGGCCGAGATAAATTTACCAACAGGAAGGCCGTCTAGAAGGATTGCTTCGAGTGTACTGAATGGGTCTAGTTGCAAGAATTCATCCAATTAGTCTCATTCATAAACAACTGAAATCGCTACAATTAAACTTCAAGCTAGAATCTAAATCTAAAACCAAAACTATTAATATAAAATAGTTCCTTAGCTGAAAGCGAAATTTTTCAACGAGGCTCATCTAAAATATGTTGCTAAACCAGCGAAAAATATAATGTTTTTGGGTTCTGAACTTGTGTATGTAGATTTTCGTAGAATTTAATGAGCAAACCAGAAAGTCCTATTTCTAGATTCTAACAAATAAAAATTTTGTTCATCCGAATCGCTAATAGTTGTATCCGCTAACCTCAACTAAGGATACTGTAAAGGTGCGTTAACTTTTAGTGAAAAATATTTAGAAAAGTATAATATGCACGTCGAATAAACACTGCAAGGTATTCCACTCTTGAGAGATGTATTATCGTTATTTATGTTTGCAAATATACGTATTTTTTCGATAGATTTTGAGAGGACGAATTTTCCCTGTTAGATTTTTAATATAGTTCAGTCTAAAACTTCTGCTTACAATTCTATTGCTAAAAAATAATTAACATGCTTTGGATTTCAGCAAATAGCTGCGCCTAATCATTCAATTAAATCAGAAATCATGTAAAAAACAAAGTAATTTGTGTTTCTTTCAAGAAACTCCCGTTTACAAATTAACTTATCATATTGTATAAATGTTTTCTATAAAACGTAAATTTAGGGTATAAGTAATATCATGTACAAAAGATTCTCACACATCACAAATTGTTTAGAAACTAGAATTTCTGGAAATTTTTTAAATCTAAATTTACTATTTTTTCTTTTAAATTGTAATATAGGTTTCATTTAAATGGTCTGAGATACTTTAATCTAAAGAATTAAATAGATATAAAAGATCTTAGTTTGTTGCGGTTTTTATATTGCGTATATATATTTTAATATATAGATTAAATTAGCTAATTCGATGCAAGGTGTATTTTGGATTAACAATGAGACATCAAGTTCCCTAAATACGATTGTACATAATAAGGGCTGCGCTGATAGTAGTAAATTTTATATCAGTTTTTTATAAGATAATTTCATTATTTTATAATTCCAAACAGATTTTAATAGCAAATATATTAACTGGTAGTAAGATTTTCGTTTAATTTTTTTCTAACTCACATCATATTGAATGATAGGCTTTTAGCACTATTCACGCTTCTATTAGATTAAACCTTTCCTATCCAATAATCTTTTAAAAAGTAAATTTATGAATCGTTTATGATTTACTAGCGAGTTTATTATTTTCTGCTATTCTACAAGATACCTATGCTCTTATTAGTCTCGATATTTAGTTATTTTTAATAGAAATAGTTGGCTAAGCTTTTTAGATTATAGAAGTATACTACTTGAGGAAGAGGTAAAGAATTTTATAAATACAAAGGAATTTCAGATACTAATAGTTATACGCTGGATTACTATATTTAATCGGAGAAAAGGGTTTTCAATTTAGCGAGAAATGTGATACTTAGTGTTACCATATAATTGAGATCAGATAAGAGATTGAAAAATATTGGCCAATAAAAAGGAGCGGTGATAAATTAAAACATGCTGGTAAGCCTTTTATATTTCAGTGAAACAGTAGCTTTTTAGCCGAGTTTATGGGGTTATTTTTTAACTGTTATGATGCTTATTAATATGGAATTAAAGTCATTTAAGTGCAATAGACTGGCTAAGTATAATATTCAAATACAAAAAGGGGGTTTTATTCAGCGAGCTTTATTTTCAGGTACTAAATAAATGTATTTTTTGAATTGGATTAATTTATGCTGATTTTTTTTATCAGAGCTTAAAAAAAAAGTAATAGAATTGCTGAGGATCAGCATTAGGTTGTATAGAAGAGCGTGTTATATAAAATAATCAATTATATTGGATCGGGGTTTTATTTTTTGCTTATTCGTTTTATCGCTTTAATATTAAACTGCATATTTTGTGCCATGTGGTGAATTATTAGGCGCATTTACCTAAAGTTACCAAGTAAAATTCACTATAAAATCTAGTAGCAAGCTTATTTCGTTCAAGATTTCGTTCATTTAATATAAATTTTACTACTTTTTAAAAGCGCAAGTTCTTACTTATTAAGCTTATGATGGATTGTGCTGTGAACAACTCTTTATTTGGAATTTGAATAGGTACTATCATATAAAAAAATACAGGTAAAAAACAGCAAATTTTTTTGCTTGTTAAAGTTATAAAAATGTTATTACTAATCATTACATATGAGTTATTCTTGGGGGAAGTGGATCTATTTTTCATAGAGATTCTATTTGTTCATTTAAATAAGATAAAGGTATCGCTTAAATCAGGTATACCATTCGATTACATTTTCTATTGTAATTAAAAAATTAAAGTAATGAAGCTTAGTAGGAAAAGTTTCCCCCCTCGAAAAAATCTCCCATATATTAAGAGTAAAGGTGATCAAGTAAATAAAAATTTCAGCTACATATTGATTATCATCGTTTTTTTTTGGCCATCAGGTAAGATTGAAATATTAATTTGGGGATATAAAGCTATGATTCGGGTACTAAAAAGGAAAATGGCGGGGGTGTAAACCTCTGTATATTGAAGTGTCCGGTGTACAGAAAAGATGTCTGAAGCTTAACGGACAAAGGCACTAATAAGCTTTTATAATTAAAATAGTTAGCTGAAGTATACTTAAGAGCGACGAGCATAAAATTATTATTGACGAACCGCATTACTAAAAAGCGGGCCGATATAAATATTTGTTAAAGTTGATGTGTTCTAATACTAAACATTCATAATGAGGAAAATGGTGATATTACACAGGGGGAAATGTAAAGCTAAAAAGCAAGAGTGGGCGACGATAAAAAATGTGAGGAGAGTGCCTTCAAGAACGTATATGAGTAACTATGGCGCATTAAAACTTTGGGATGGAAGTGAGTTGAATGAGGGGAGTCAGTTATTGGAATTTGTCATTTACAGGATATTTTACTGTTGGTGTGATTTTATCTAGAATTTCATTATAGATGCCTTTATTTTCTTTATTTAAGATCTGTTTTGTGTTATTTTGAGAATTTGTAGGCCGTGATTAGTAATACATTTGATGGCCTTGTGTGAGATATTTAAGGGTATTTGGTGTATACTATTAAAAGAGATCTTTTTTCGGCTTCGATGGCCCTGCGGCTGCCTATATTCCATATTTGTATTTATTAAGAGCAAAGGTAAGAGGCCACCAGTAATAGCACATGTTTTTAAATTAAATCGATTTGTGAATTTAATCGAAATTCTTAGTATAGACATTTTTTTAAGAAATTTCACTATTATTTATAAATGCTGTGGGTATTGAGAGAGTGTGTTTAACCCTTTCACGGGCAGTAGACTATTCTTGACCTACAAAATATAACCAACAATGCTCTGTTAAAATTCTATAATATAGAGGCTTTGAGAGTTATTGGTTTAAAGTAAAAAAACTACAAATAATATGCTTGTTTTTAAATCATAAACGAATCAATAGATTCGATTTTATAAAGATTTTTGGACTGGGTAGGTTTAAAATATGGATTTAGTCCATCATACCCAACACGATTTAAATTTATTATATTATTGAAGCGAAAAAGATTTATAATTAACCCTTTCCCGTCCGACACTCTTTAAAAAAATAAATTTTATGATTCGCTTAAATTTGAAATGAAATTTACTATTTGCTACTATTCAACAATAAACCAATATTTCTTAAAGCCTCGGAATTAAAGTATTTTTATTGAACATGGTTGGCTATATCTGGTGGGCCAAAAGCAGTCTACCACCCGGTAATGGGATAATACAGATATATTTAGTAGAAAAAAAGCAAGTCTACCACCCAGAATAGGGTTAATAGATTGGCAGTCATAGGAGAATCCGAATGTGAAAAATCTTTTAGGTTTAAAGTCGGCCAAGAAATTGCTATAAGCCGCGAAGTATAAATTATGACAGTTTATTGGCTATCCAGAAATATAGGCGGAGTATGGATAATCACTGGTTGACATTCCACTAGGCCAATCTAATATTAATAAACTAGGCTGCAGCCGAAATGCAAAATATCACATTTGATTTTAGTTGAGCAGTAGCGTTAGTAGTCGTACTTGATTTTAGTAAACCGGGATTGTATATGAGAGCTATTGGTTTCTCAAAATAATATGATGCAGGTGCAAAGTAGACTTCAATTTTCTTGGTGGTTTACCTTGTATAAAAATCTTTCGAGTATCACATAAAGGTCTTCCGATAATTCCCAGCGAATCAGGTGTCCTAAACCTTATGTTCGCAGGCCCAACAATGAATCACCTATATAGCCCGAGTATATTAGCCAAAACCGTCTAGTGTAGGTTTTTATTAGCGAAACTAAGTTATAATTTTTATTAGACTATAGTCAGATGTAAAGCATTAGACGACGTGCGATATTTAGCTACTTTTATTAGCTCAAGCTGAATATGATTTAGCTATTTTTAAGCAGGTCGGTAAAAGCGCTGAAAAGAGTATATGGGAAATTATATCACAATATAATTAAATTAAGCAACAAATAAAATTCTAATTTCGGCAATAAAAAGAACTTGCAAAAAAAATAATTCTAATGCGACTCTTCATCTTGTTTGAAGGGCAAAATCTATTGGCCTAAATTACGCTTTTTTATCCGGTTGGATCTTCGCAGGGCTCAAAAGCAAACTATTGGCATTTATGTTTGAGATAAAAAAATATAATGTCATTTTTAGGATAGTAGTAACCTTCAAAGTTTATATTTCTGTACTTTGCAAACGCAAGAAAGACAACGTTTATATTCTCCACCATTCTCAAGAAATATATAAAGCCTTTGATATCCCCCTCCGTTTTACTATTCTTGCTTTGATATGACCATTGAAGATTCCAAGCATAACGCTTCAACTACTATAAATCAGGAAACCGACTCTACCACCTATCGTTTCGGCAGCTTTGAACCTATTTCTGAAGATTCAATTTCGCCTGTTTCTGAAACTTTTAATAACCCTTTACTAAACCTCGTATCTACTACTTTCTCCTCTGCATACTCTATTTTTAAAGCATTTTTATCTGGCCAAAAATCTTTTTATTTATTTTCTGTTGCAGTTGTTTATATATTCTTCTCCTTCTTCACTGATCTCTCTTTACTTCTAGCGTCTTTTATCACCTCAAAATCAAAAGTCTCTCCGCTCAAATCCCCTTCACAGAAATCCAATATGAAATCTAACTCCAATGGCTTTAGTATCTTTAATCTTGATAGAAAAGATCTGATAATCATGACCACTATGGTCGTTGGTGCCTCAACTTTTATTTTCAGAAAGCTTATCTTAAATAGCTCTAAAGCCGCTGAAAATAAAAACGCTGATCCCCAACCTCAGCCTGAGCTTGAGCCCGAGACTCAAGCTGAATCAGCACCTGTCACTGATCTTGATCGAAGCATCCCTGATGTTATGAAGCTCAAGAACAAAAACATCGCCATCTTCTATGGCTCTCAAACTGGAACTGCCGAAGATCTCGCCAACCGCTTGTCCCGCTCCTTGCAAAACGATTTCGGTGCCTTACCCTTTGTTATTGATCCTGAAGATTTTGATGTCGAATCTCTATCTAGAATACCATCCAACTATCATATTATCTTAGTCCTCTCAACTACTGGAGAAGGCGAGCCCACAGATAACATGGTAAAATGGTACAAAAAACTTATCCCTGCTGAAGATCATTTAAATGCTGATTTCTCTTCACTCAAGCTCCCAAACTTCCAAGTTCCTGAGGATCTTGAAGTAAGTTCCGATTATGTCTTTGATAAAGATTTACCCCTAAAGAACCTACATTTCTCCGCTTTTGGTTTGGGCAACACTACCTACGAAAACTTCAACGTTCACGTAAAACAAGTATCTAAAAGATTGGTTTCTTTAGGTGCACAACTCATTGGTCCTCTTGGCCTAGGTGACGATGACGATGATGTTGATCACGATTTCTCCAAATGGAAAGATGCCGCTGCCCCTCTTATTGCCCAAAAAATCGATTCATCATCTGCTGCTAGCTCCGATAAATCATTCATCTCTGATTGGATTGTTTCTGAAGTAACCGATGCTAAGGAATACGATTCCTCTAAATTCAACACCCTAAGAAGCTCTACTACTGAAAATGAATCCCAACTACATCCTTCTCAAATCAAAGTTGACAACAGAAACCCTTGGGGATCTGTAGTTTGTGCTGCCAAGCAATTGTGCCATCCTGAAAACGAAAGACAAACTGCCCATGTCGAATTTGATATCAGCGACAGTGACATATCATATACTACCGGTGATCACGTCGCCGTTTGGCCTATCAACTCTGATATCCATGTTGATGCCTTAATTCAGCTACTTAATGTCAATAAAGATCAAGTTGTCAAGGCTGTGCCTAACCCTGAATCAACTAACTCCAATCCATTCCAATACAGTTATTCTACTTACGAAGGTATCCTCACTCACTACATGGATGTTACTAGTCCAATCTCTCAAGATAATTTGAAACAAGTCCTTCTGCCTAATGTTTCATCTCAACCTGGCAAAGAATTCATTGATAAGTTAATCAACGATAAATCCTTTTATTCTAGCAACGTTACCACTCCTACCACCACCCCTGCCGAACTTTTACAAGAACTAGTTTCTATTGAAACAAAGTCAAATGTACCTGCAGATCTAAAATTCGTGCTTTCCTTTGATGTTTTGTTGAGTTTATTGCCTCGTCTTTCTCCAAGATTCTACTCCATTTCTTCTTCCAGCAAAGAGTCTCCAAATTCAATTTCGACTACTGTTGTCGCTTTACAATACATGAGCACTAAAAATCAAAACAGATATGGTGTAGCTTCAAACTATTTAAATGCCATTGTCGATGCAACCACTAAAAAAAGCATTATCACCAAAGAAACCATTTCATCGCTAACCAAATTTGATCCCCCATACCACACCCTCGAAAAAATCGTAACTGACAGTCTTTTCAAAAAAGCTGACATTAGAGTCCCCATCTTTGTACGTAAATCTGTATTTAAGCTACCATCTGATCCTTCCATTCCAATCGTTATGGTTGGTCCTGGTACTGGCTTAGCTCCATTCAGAGCTTTTATTCGCGAGCGTGCATTCATGATTAATACTAATAACGAAAAGGTTGGCCCAACAGTTTTGTTCTTTGGTAACCGTTATGAATCTAAGGATTACCTCTACAAAGAAGAGCTCGAATCAACTTTTGAAACCTTATCAAAATCATCAAGCGAATCTAAACTATTTACTGCTTTCTCCAGAGATACTGATCAAAAAGTATACGTTCAAAATAGAATATTGGAAAACTCTGAACTTGTTTATAAGCTCTTGTTTGAAATGAACGGTTACTTCTACATTTGTGGTGACGGTAGCAGAATGGCTGTAGACGTTGCTAAAGCCCTTTTAGATGTCGCTAAAGCACACAATAAATCTGATTCATCCCCTACTGATCTAGTAGAGTCACTCAAAAAAACTGGTCGTTACCAAGAAGATATTTGGTTCTAAATTTAAATTTTCTCTCCTTTATTCCTATTTTCTTTTATAAAAATTTACACTAAGCTCTATCATACTTAAAATTTTTGCATTTCGTCTTTTAGAGTTAAAATTTACGTATTTACTTATTATACACTAAATAAAATAAAGCTTTTATCTCTGTTTATATTTTTTTGGAACTCTTATAAATCGCTTAACTTTATCGGTGTTTTTTTTTTTTTTTAAAAAAAACAAATGCAAGTAATAATCTTGAAAATTCTTGTGTTTGCATAAGATTAACTATTTAGACTAGACTAATTTGCGACACATAAAAAAGCCTAAACAAAAAAACAAAAGCATAAAAAAAAAACACCTGGTGGTCCCAGTTCCTAAAAAAGGTGACCTGAAGGACCCCGATAATTACCGAGGGATATCACTGATCTCAACATTGGCGAAACTGGTGGCCAAAATTGTGGTCACCAAACTCAGCAAAATCGATGCGAAATACCAAATATTGGTAAAAGAGCAAGCCGTATTTCGGAATTTCGAGGAGTGTGCGGGCCAAGCGACCACTCTATACGAAATAGTACGCCGACGCAAAATTCAGAGCAAGGAAACATGGCTGTGCTATATCGACTATAGCAAGGCCTACGACCGGGTCCCCCATATGGCCCTACTGCATAAACTGCGATCAGTGGGCATTGGGGGCAAACTCCTCAATATGATCAAGGGCATGTATGATGCCCCGAAAATCGCGGTTAGAGTTGGAAATGAAGTTTCCAACCCCACTGAATACCTCTTTGGAGTGCGGCAAGGGTGCCCAGCCTCGCCGATACTCTTCGATTTTTATATTAACGACATTTTCAAGAGCGTGCGTGGTGTGCGGGTGCCTGGGCTCACCTCATGCATACCTGGACTACTGTTTGCTGATGATACCGTGCTATTGGCCGAATCATCAGACGAGCTACAAGACGCACTGAACACCATAACCGAATGGTTGGACAATTGGGAAATGGCTGTGAATGCCTCCAAGTGCGGGATAATGAGTATAAGCGGGGAGTTGACCACTGATATGACCCTGCAGGGCCAAAAAGTCGACTTCACCGACCAGTACACCTACTTGGGCTATATTATGAATAGCAAATGGGATGTATCTGGGACAATCAAGAACAACGAGAATAAGGTCAGGAAGGCTGTATACGCTGCCTACAGCTTCCTGAGACGGTCTGATGTGTTCACAGCGCTAAAAATAAAGTTCATCAATTCGGTACTGATGCCGGTTGGATGTTACGGTGGGGAGACATTTGGCATGAGCGAAGCCAGATGCAAGCCCATACAGTCAGAAATCGACAAGGCGATCCGAATGGTTGCCAACGTCGGGAAATCAGCGGCCATGGAACGTATCAGGGATGAACTGGGCATAAGCTCAGTGTTCATGCGCACCAGCACAACCCGTGAGCGTGCATACCATAAGTGGCCAACATCAAAAATATGGATCGCCGACCTCATCAAGGCACCGATGAAGGCTCGCATGGCCACCTGGGTGACCAGGAACGCCCGGTGGATCAAAAAATTTTGCAGTCAAAATTCAAACGGTCGGACTATCATCACGATAGTCGATCGGAAACGACGAAATAACCGGTCTGTCATCCACCGGTGGACGGTGGATCGGAAAATTGGCAAAAAAGGCAACTGGGTTGACCTTCAAGCTATGTA
>LSSN01001774.1:0-12205 GCA_001970855.1 Smittium culicis
CAAGAGTAGAGGTCAAGTTGGCTTGGTCGAGAAGCTTGCCGATCAAAGCAAGGCGAGGGCTGCCTGCCAAAGCCTCAGAGAGCTTTCCTGGAACCTTAAGAACCTTGTCGATGATATGAACAGTAGCGTTAGTTGAAGCAATATCGGCCTTGACGATGTTGACTGGGCTGGTGATAGGATCGAAGCTACCGTCATTTAGTCTGACAGCTCCGTTTGACAAGTAGACTCCCAATTTTTGTGCAGCTCCGTTTGGCAAGTTGACGTAGTCCTTTGATGTGAGTAAGGTGTCAAAGAAGGCAACATCGGCTTTGGCGTCAGTAGATTTGACGGTCAATCCGAGAATGTGGTATGAGACAATGGCGTTGACAACATCCTCAGAGAGTTTGTCAGCTCCGGCTGCCAACAATGCTGCGTCAGTTGGTGCAAAGATGGTGATTGGAGATGTTGGGATACCTCCGCTGGCTGCAAATGCCTTTTCGACAATCGAGGTGATAATTGTCATGTTAGCTTGAGCCTTCAAAGATTCAACGACGGTTCCGCTCTGAGCAGAGGCGTAGCTGATGGCACAAAGTGCAACTGCGGCGATTTTGGATTTGGTGAAAAACATCATATTTCTATATATATACTATACCTTAATACTATCCTGCAAGAGATCCTAATATAATTTAATTGATAATTATAAATAGAACTGGAAACCCACGCAGTATTTATACAGAATTTTGATTTAAATCAAGTCCGCAATGATAAACTGCGCTGTGACGATGGAATCTTGTCAAAATAACCTCTTCCCCAAATGGCTCCTAATCCCAAGCATCTTTACCAATATAGACAGCTACTTTGGCTAGACATCGCTAGTGCCAATTTTCACTGATTGCAACTTGCCAATTGGCTCTAGCAATTATTCTTTGGATTTACTCCGTTATTAAAGTGAATCAATTATTTATTGCAGGATTTTATGTCAGTTTTACTTGGCATTTGAATATTTGACGCTAAATTGATATCGCAGCAATTACGCTCGCCCAATGATATGCAAATCGAAGTATAGTTATTGACAAACATCTAGCGTATCATCTCACCAAGCGATTCCAAGCGATTCCATCAAAACATTACGATATTCCGTCCAATACTCTTAAAATCTCATCAGCAAACAAGGTTAGTTATTAATTGTGCTTAGTAGATGAAAAGTATTCACGAATACATTTTGCGTAAACAGTCGATTTCATTGGTTATTGATCTCCATGATTCATCTCCGCTTACTTATAAATAAATTTATTAATAAATTATAATTATAATTGTAATTAATGTTATTTGTGGGGGGGGGGGGTGTTTCTAAACTCTGTTATTATTACACTTTCGACTAGTAATTCCAGCTTTTTTTAGATTAAAATAAGCTGGGATAATTATATCTAGTATAGCATATTAGCCGATTTTGCCTATTAAATCATTCACTTATTAATTATAGTTTTTTATTATTACAAATCTTAAACCAGTAATCTCGCTAAACAATAAATAAAATTATAGTTTTTGGATCCTAGTTTAATTGTTGATTCATAATAATCAGGCATGTGGCATGTTTCACTTATATCTTTTCCGGGCGGTAGACTATATTGTTCTACCAAATATAGATAACTGTTACAATTAACCCTTTCACGGGCGGTAGAATATTTTTGGTCCACTTAATATAATAACAATTTTCAATTAAAACGATTTAATTTCAATACAGAATAAATTCTTGGCTCTTTTTATTAAAACAATAATATAACTTTTTATATATCGCTAGCAAAACGATAAATTCATATTAATTAAGTGTGTTGAATGAGATAGGGTTAATATAATTTAATTCTGTTGCCTTTTAATATATTGTTTTATTATTTAATAATAGTAAGAAATTAGCGTAAATTTTAATAAAAGCGAATCATTATATTAGTTTTTATAAATTTGCAGGGTGGGGTTGGGTTTAAACGAATAATCGATTTTATTTCACAACAAGCGCCCGAAATTGTGCACTGACGTTGGATATCCGCAAATCATGAATGCTGCCGAGTATTGTTTTACAGATGGAGTTATAGACTCCATTTGATAAGTAGCAGATATTATCAATCTCGCCTATTTGAGTTTACTGAAGTCTTAGATGTTTTAAATTACATAATTAGAAATTACAGTACTGCATTTCCTGAATGAGAAATAATAATTGGGTAGAATGCATTGGCGTTCGATATTATTGGGCTATGCCGGATTATCCCTACCCAATTGTTCAATGGCTAGTCGATACTCCGCCAAGGCAACGTTACATAAATTGCGTATGATCAATGGGCCAAATATTGGATTCAGTTCTCTAACATAAATCTCAAAATAAAATTTTAATAGTATTTAATTTAACCTTCAATAAATTTGTTAAAACTAAATTAGCAGATTTGACAAACATTGATATTATTTTTTGAAGAAATCAATAAGTGCATTCAACGCTAGGATTTTATTGGCCAGTCCTCTTCCACCTTAAATATACTTAACCCTTTCACGAGTGGTAGACTATTTTTGATCTACCAAATCTAGCCAACAGGATTCAGTAAAAACAATTTAATATCGAGGCCTTTGGGAATATTCGTTTGTTGTATTATAACAGTCAATATTTAATTTACTTATAAATCATAACCGAATAAAAAAATTGATTTTTTAAAGAGTGTTGGAAAGGAAAGGGCTAAATAGTATATAGCATAATATTAGTATGGCGCAAAGCTAGCCAATATAAATAGAATTTATATAATTTTCGCCTGGAACTTTGATTAGTCAACTTTTATGAGATTCATATGCATTTATTGGGCCTTCTGCTATTACTAATTTTATTTACATATTTGGATTTAATCTTTAGCTTTCACTTAGTTTTTATACGCCAAGCATCATTTGACCTTTTTTGTATCACTTAACCCTTCCCGGAGTCAAAGCTCTTAAACACATTAAGAAATTCATAATTGGATAAGTCGTATATTATAGATTTTTTATTGGATTTATATAATGACCATCCAATAATTTTTATTATCATATACTAATTTATTAGATTGTTATTTGGTTGGTTAGCTTTGGTAGTTCAAAAAAAAACCAACCGCCCCTGAAAGGGTTAACCCTTTCCCGTCCAACACTCTATAAAAAATCGAATTTATTGATTCGATAGTCATTTATAAGATTCTTTATTATTTGCTTTTATTATGAATTATACCAATATATCTTAAGGCCTCGGAATTAATTGGTTTTTATTGAACGCGGTTGGCTATATTTGGTCATCCAAAAATAGTCTACCGCGCGGGAAAGGGTTAAAGGTGGTATTTAACCCCTTTTTTATATAAATATGGACATTCTTTATGTTGGGGTCATTTTATATTGTAAATTGTTGAACTTTATAAACTTGAATTAAAAAACTATAGCCAATGATTTAATTAGTTATTTTATTTAGAAAACAAAAATTTCAAAAACAAATGAATAAATAGAAAATTTGAAATTCCTTTTCATTTCTGCTAATAATATTAGCAAATATTGAATATCCAAGCCAATAAAAATAAACAGCAACAAAGTGACCTCTTTGTTTAGAATCCCCCATATTGAAGCCGTAGGAGGCATAGATAAGGCTCAAAAAAAACTCAATAAAGAGGAAAAAAGGCCTTTTTCTGTATTTAATAGGCTTCATAAAATATTAATTTAAATTGAAAGAGACGTAGAATAAGTAA
The DNA here is from genome assembly GCA_001970855.1 of Smittium culicis. Lineage (NCBI taxonomy): Eukaryota > Fungi > Kickxellomycota > Harpellomycetes > Harpellales > Legeriomycetaceae > Smittium > Smittium culicis. The sequence continues at coordinate 3,720 of LSSN01001774.1, forward strand.
ACAAAATAGATTAGCATGAAGTGCCTTAACCCTTTACCGTCCAACACTATTAAATAATCCGAATTTATTGATTCGTTTATGATTTATACGCAAGTTTATTATTTGTTGTTAAATTACAGTTAACCAAAAATTCTAAAGTTCTCGGAATAAAAGTGTATTAGTCAAATTCAGCTGGCTATATTTGGTGGATCAAAAATAGTCTACCACCCGTGAGTGGGTTAAAAACTATTTATGAAATTTAAAAAAATATAAAATAATTTTTCAACCAATCCCTCTACGCCGGTCTATCTGTTCCATACCTATTGGGCATTAATTCGAGAATTTTTTTTTCTTCAATTGATTATTGCCAATAAAGCTATTATAATATGATATAATATGCTTTAATTATTATCCTGATTACCATTATAAATTAAATTAAAATATTTTTTTATTGGCATATAAATAATGTTTAAATTATAATCCTTAATTTATATTAGCATAAACAATAAATATAATAATTCAAATTAATTCAAATTAATTCAAATTGCGATAATATACAGATTCGATGCGCGTATGATGTTCTGAAGTTTGAAATATTTCAAATTCTATCAAAAATTTAAAGTAAAATTTCAAGGTTATAACTTTCCTAAATTTGTATATATGATTAAATTTTTTTTGAATTTCAGCTAGATACTTGAAGGATACAGATCAATAGTTATATACCCAGCTATTTTGTTAATTAGTATTCATTTTAGTAAATACAACTTTTTATCTATAAAAATATATCTCTAGCACTTTGTTTTTTCATACTTAATTAATTTGCTATTACGAAGTAAATATTTCATCAAAGTAGGCCTAAACGTACTATACATTTCTTATGAAATTACTATTCATATTTGTTTTGGGTAGGCTAAACAATAAATTTATGAGATAAAAAATTTCAAGGCGGATATTTTTCAAAAAGATTTATTTGGTATAAAAATTATAAGTTTATAATGTACTAGGGTACTAGGAAGAATTAAACTTGTTGCATAGCATAATCTTCATAGAAAGTCTTATTCTGTTAATATATAGGAAATGGTAAGGTGAAGAGATCAGTAAATTAAAGGAAAGTATGATACAATGAGATGGGGGGATATAAGGAAGATTATCAGTAGATAGAAATTTGCTCGCCGATTGATCAATTAAAAATGTGATTATGTCATAAAAGTAACTGGTTATCTATTATATGTCCAAGTGTATCTTTAACGAGTATCAAAAGGGCTTTTACATTACATGATCTTCATATTACATATAATAGCTTAATCGCTATCATAAATGATATTCCATCTAACTGTCTAAATAGCTCTATTTTCTATAATAAAAATGCATAATAGATCCTTTATGTGAAGTATTCTGTATTTGGTCTATATAATATAACTAACTGAGCTTAGAATAAAATTAATTCCTGAACTGAATCTATTAAAGTACTCCTCAAATAAAAAATAAAAAAAAATCTTAGAAATAGCTAATGAATCAATAAATCAATATTTTCGAAGAGCTTTGGACGGGAAAGGGTCAATTATTCTATACATAATCAAAGATAAGCTATTCAATCTGCTCTTAAGTCCATCAAATTGAATTTTTTATAAATTATTTCAACAAAATGAATTAAAACATTTTTGCTTTAATAATATTTGAAAAAGGATCACTGAATAAAGATAAAAATATTTTATTGTGGTTTCTTTTATAATATTTATTACTTTACTTATGCCATATTTTTACCATGATTTCTAATTAGCCTTAATTAGTGTTGTATTTTCAAATAATTACCAAAATACTACAACACTAAGATTAGTATTATTTTGTTTAATATATCATGGTGAGATGATAAAATGGAATTTAACCAACGCTTACGACATTGGTTATTTTATAGCTCAACTATTTATTACATCATTTGCAAATGTCATTTGTTTTTATTTAGTGAGATGCTGAATTTTTTTATAATTTAGTTTTTCGGCATCTAAAGTCCCTATATCTAAAGAATATATAAATAAAATATTAAATGCAATTACCTATGCTACATTACTTTCATAAAATTTTTCAAACTACAGTAAAACCTCCGAGATAGCAACAGCTATTTTTGCCCCACTTTGGTCCAAATGTCCTCTCAGATATCAATTTGCCATATGAGAGGTTTTTTCATGATAAAAATAGCTAGCAAGGAACTAGTTACATATCAGAAAAAAAAAAACCTAAAATCTAGAATTCTAAATATAATTTGAATTGTTTATTTTTTTTAAAAAAAAAATAAAACTTAATTCGTCAAGTTCATGTTTTAGTTGCTATCTTAGAAATTATATTTTGGCTCATTTTACAGCAATTTTACAACAGAACTGCGAATTGCCCTCTCAGAGTACAATTGATAATAGGCCAAATTATTTGCAATATAAATAGCCAATTGACAAATAAAATTTTCTAAAAGTTGCAAATTTATTTAATCAGCCTATAATATCGCTTTATTAAGAGTGGGGTATACTCAAACAATAGATAAATGTTTTTTCAATTTAAAATTAATTAAGTTGCTATCTTAGAGGTTTGCCATCTTAGAGGTTTTACTGTATATCAATTATTTTTTTTTAACTGTTAATGAATCCGGATTTTTTTATAAAACTATAATTTAGCCCTTTTACGGGCGGTAGGCTATTTTTGATCCGCCAGGTATAACCAACTGTGGTTAAGAAGTATTGTTATATTTTAAAATAACAACAAATATTAAACGTGTTTATTAATCATAAAAAAATCAATAATTCGTTATTTTTAAGAGTATTGGACGGGAAAGGGCTAAAAAGCCGTTAATTGGATAGTTTATCTAACTAGATAATAAAAATAACCCCCCGCTTGTTTATTTCTTATAATCGTTAGACTATTTTTGATCTACCAAATATAGCCATGTGTGTTCAATTAACCCTTTATGGGGCCAGCACTCTTAAGCTTAATTAAAAATCATAATTGGATAAGCCCAAAAAGCTATATTTTATTGGATATACTCAAAAAATTGTCTAATAAAAAGTTACGTTTATATATTGTTTTATGAGTTTGTCATTTGGTTGGATAGAATTGGTAGTTCAAAAAAGGCCAACCGCCCCTGAAAGGGTTAAATAAAACACTTAAATTCCAAGGCTCTAAGAAATGTTGGTATATTGGAAAATAACAGCAAGTAGTAAGTTTCGTTATTAATCATAAGCGAATCAATAGATTGGATTCTTTAAAGAGTTTTGGACGGGAAACTGCTAATAAGAAAAGTTCCGCTTATCGAAGTAATCTTCCATATTAAGATTTTTAGCCTGGAACTCTTTACTCATAAAAGCGCACTCTTCGTAAAGAGTACCCCATATACCTATTGACTATGACTATCTGCTTTTAGCTTATTTTATTTCCATTTATTACAACCCGAGTAATATTAAAGATTCCAGCAATTAATTATTGGAGCATATCAAATTGGTTAATCTCATTAATTGTATAATAGATATTATTAAGTGCTTTTACAAATACTTAATTAGATAATGTAGGGAAAACCCGTCCAATTAATGTCCCAGCAAATATTAATATTGAATTACGAAATTATTTATAAAGAAATGATTGATCAATAAATTCATTATGTCAACTTTATAAATAATTACATGCACTTTTACGTTGATCTTTGCTAACTATAAGCTAAACCAATAAATCAATAAAAGTTAAGCAGATAATAAATTCATAATTTTGAACTATGAGATTATAACCAATTGTTTCGTCCAATTGGATTCCATAATAGTTGTCATAAAAAAAAATTATAATTATAGACTTTAATATTTAGTGGTGTATACTCAGGTGACAACTGTATCTTCATCCACTCTGTTCAAACAAATACCTAAAAGTTTCATACACTTTTCTTATTCCTTTCCAATACAACACTCTTTAAACAAATCAATTTTATGATTCGTTTATGATTTGTAAGTAAATTTATTATTTGCTCATTAGATACGACAAGCCAATATTTATAATGGCCTCGGAATTAAAGTGTTTATTATCATTTTTTTTTTAAAATAGTTAAATATATTTAGTAGATCAAAAATTGTCTACCGCCCGTGAAAGGGTTAATAGCGTTCATCGGATCAATAGATTCATAGGTCGTTGGAATGATAATTTGCTTCTAATTAATAAGCGGTTGGATAAATTATACTGTAAAAATATAGAATAAATTCAGCAAATTAAAATATAGTATAGTAGTTTGCATGTATTTAATTAATGTGCCATAATTACAAATGCCAAGTAAGATATTATATAAAATCTGTAAATTTGATAAACAAAGAGGTGCTAAATATAATTGAATTGAACCTAAAAAAGAACAATTCATCATTTGAAGTTGCTCTAGTTCTTAGATGAGTATAGAAATTCTACTGACGAAATTTCAATTAATTTAAAAAAGAGAATAAATTTTTTTGTAGTTTTATAAATAATTTTGTATTTAAAGAATCAAAATTTCCTAAATGTATCTGTATCAAATTCCAGATTCCGAAAATTAAATAAATTAATTTAATCTTTAGATTTAAAAAAAACTTCAACCTTTCACATAAACCAACCTTAAAAATGAAATTCGTAGCCATCGCCTCTCTATTCTCGGTTGCTCTATCACAAGTAACTCTTGACCCAGCCGTCCTTTCTGCTGTATCAGCTGACTATCCTAAATACCAAACATCAATGAATGTGTATATTAGCGATATGCAAGAATGTGACGCTGAAGCTTACAGTGAACTAACATCAAAATACGGTAACACTGTTGTTCCTACTACTTATGCTGCCTCAGACATCACTAAGTTCTTCGCTGCTGTTCCAACAAAATACGACTTCCTAAAAGCCGGACCAGCTGAAGCTTCCGCTGCAAGTGCTGCCTCAGCAACATCCACTGCTTCTTCTACTTCCCCAACCGCAGCTTCGTCTTCATCTGGAAGCAGCTCCTCGTCGCAATCTAGCTCATCATCTAAATCTTCTTCTTCATCCTCCGGAGCTTCTTCATTCGTAAAAGCTTCAGTTTCGGGTGTTTCAGTTCTAGCTATAATCGCCGCTTTGATATAATTTACTCTTTCACTAATAATACGCTATGTAGTTAAATTTTAATTAAGTTCTTTTTATTATTCTAAATTTGATATTTTGATTAAATCTTCACTATTATTATTCGTAAGCTGTTTTTTGGTTATACATACTATATACTTAGCAGTACCTAGTCTAAATTGAACCTTATAACCTATTAGTATTATTTGCCACATTTCGTTTGCGTTCTATTATTAGTGTGACGGAGAATGGATAATATGTACCTTTGTCAAGTATTCAAATGAAACCAATGAACCTTGCATGGTAAGGCCGGGGGGGATGCAAATCTGGAGAGTAAACAATTTTTGTTCCTGATTCAAGCAGGCACAGCATAACAAAGCTTTGATTGGAAACAGCCGAATTTTTGAACGGCGGTATCCGCATGCATCGGCCACATATACCTCAACGTGTAAGTAATATACAAGACCTATTAAATCTATTCCCATCGAGAACAGAGCTAATAGGGCGGCGGAGGAGGGTCAGTTGGAAAGATGATATAGTATATTATTAAAACTTATAAACATTTTTTATTAGCTTTTTGTATACTTTTAAATTTTGATTGATATTCTCTCTGGGAAAAAATTCTTATTATCGTACGGAAATTAATATAGAAAATGATTACTTTAGCATAAAGTTGAAATATGCTGTACTCAAAATACATCTATTACAGTTATGACAATATACAAATTTGTCAGCACAATAGTTCTACAGAATAGCTAAACGAAAAAAAGCATAAACAAAAAAAAGACTTTAACTCTAATTTGCATAAAAAATTTTTCATTTTCAAATTTTATATGGAGTAGATCACTAAACGGTTTTAGACCTAAACAATTTTTTTTTCTGATCTATACTTTGTATCTTAATTTGAAGAAAATTAAATTTTACAATGTATAAAAATATTTTAATAATATATTGCTAATGTAGATATGAATCGATATTTAATTATCAAGCTGGGTTTAAAATTCGATGGTTTGTCAGTTTAAATAATAGTATATAGAAAAACTGATTTCTGCGAGTTATATATGAACTCATAATTGTTATTCGAGACTGTACAAATCAGTATATCTAGCTTATTCATGATTATTAGTGTATTTATGGGTAAAAAGATTTACCAAGATCAAATTAGATTATTTATTTTTTATAGATTCAACAAGTTCACAGCAACGAAAATGTCGAAGAAAGAGCACACTTTCAATTCTATTTTTTATATACCAAAAATAAGCAGGAATTAAACAGATAAAGAGTCATGTAACAAGTATTATGTTTATGAGTAATTTACTTTGGATATAATTAAGTCCGGAATGAAAATGGTAGATTCAATTATGTTCGATATGATTAAAACTTTATACTATGGCGGTATAACTTTATATTGATTCATATAGTTTTTAGAAAAATTTCTGCAAGGCTCAAAAAGCTTAAGGAACTTTGATTCCCTAAATACTAAAAAGTAGTTGGTAGGTATCATTGAAATAATATTATAATTAATTTTAATGGATATCATCTAATTTAATCAAAATTAATAACTTTGCTAAGCAGTAAAAGTCACATTCGAGAGCCAATTAATAGTAATAAATAATTACTTTGTAAATAGATATAGTACTATGTCGTAATAATATTTTAAAATGGTATAATATTACATAGCGTACAAATACAGCAAAAATTAATAAAAAATATAAATAAATAAAATGGTTAGAAATTAAAGCGACGCAATTCATAGAGAGATAATTAGCAAATTGATATGGGTCAAATGATGCTTGGCGTATCATAACTAATTGAAAACAAAAGATCACATCCAAATTTGTAACCAAAAATAGTATCAGTAGATGGCCCAATAAAGGTAAGCGAATCTCTTAGTAATTGCTTAACTAAAATTCCAGGGGAAAATTATGAGAACTCTGGAAATATCGGATGACTATGCGCCATACTAAAATTATGCTTCATATTGATTTATGCATATGAGAGACTATTTCGGGGAGCAGAACTTGATTATTTTTTCTCAATTAGCAGCACTAATTTTATTTACAAGTCATGTTAGAATTTATCATCGAATGAATAAATAGATACAACCAATAACTTATCATAATCGAAGTAAGCAAATAAAATTTCAAAGATAAAATGTTCCGCTTTACCTATGAATATGGCATATTTAAGGATGCAGTAGGCTGACCAATTACCACTGTGTGTTGAATGCACCTAATGATTTCTCTGAAAGTGCAATCAATGTTTGGCAACTCTGTTGATTTTGTTTTAGCAAATTTATTGAAGGCTAAATTGAATAATATTAAAATTTTATTACTGAGATTTATGTTTGAGAACTGAATCCAATATTTGACCCATTATTGGTAAAAAAATTATGTAATGATATCTTGGCCGAAAATCGATAGTCCATTGGACAATTGGGCAGTGATAATCCGACATAGCCCATTAATATCGAACGCCAATGCATACCATCCAATTATACATACAAATTCAGGAAATGCAATACTGCAAAATACTATTATGTAATTTAAAGCATTTAATATATCAGAAAAACACAAATAGGCGAGATTTATAATATCCGCCTCTTATTAGATGGAATCTATTATTCCATCAGAAAAAAAATACATGGTAGCATTCGAGATTGGCGAATAACCAACTATAAGGCACAATTTCGGGAGATTTATAAGTAATGGATGCCCTTATTCGGATGAAGTGAAACATTTATTATGACTGATTACAAATGAGTCGACTGTTTACACAAAATGTATTCGTGAATACTTTTAATCTACTAGGCACAATTAATAACTAATCTTGTTTGCTGATGAAATTTTAAGAGTATTGGATGGAATATCGTAATGTTTTGATGGAATCGCTTGGAATCGCTTGGAGTCGCTTCGTGAGATGATACGCTAGATGTTTGTCAATAACTATACTTCGATTTGCATATCATTGGGCGAGCGTAATTGCTGCGATATCAATTTAGCGACAAATATTCAAATGCCAAGTAAAACTGACATAAAATCCTGCAATAAATAATTGATTCACTTTAATAACGGAGTAAATCCAAAGAATAATTGCTAGAGCCAATTGGCAAGTTGCAATCATTGAAAATTGGCACTAGCGATGTCTAGCCAAAGTAGCTGTCTATATTGGTAAAGATGCTTGGGATTAGGAGCCATTTGGGGAAGAGGTTATTTTGACAAGATTCCATCGTCACAGCGCAGTTTATCATTGCGGACTTGATTTAAATCAAAATTCTGTATAAATACTGCGTGGGTTTCCAGTTCTATTTATAATTATCAATTATATTATATTAAGATCTCTTGCAGGATAGTATTAAGGTATAGTATATATAGAAATATGATGTTTTTCACCAAATCCAAAATCGCCGCAGTTGCACTTTGTGCCATCAGCTA